>JAFVLL020005023.1:39117-57281 GCA_021397915.2 Tor tambroides | reverse complement strand
TCCTCACAGCTGGTGTATTCAGGTGTGGAGCCGCCCTCTTCTTCCGAGCTACTGATGGACATCTGCCTTTTGTTGAGGCCTCGTTTGGGTCTATAGGCTCTAGGTGGAGGTGGCCGTAAGCACTCAGATTGGTCTGAGCTAAGAGAAGAATCTTTCCGCATGATTTCTGCAGCCTTTTCCCGCTTAGCCCTGTGCAGAAAAGCTGCGGACCCAGGTTCCAGATGCCCCTTTGGGCCCCAGTCCTGTCCGTCCCTGAGGTCTGGGGGCCCAGCAGGGCCCATTTGAGGGCCACCGTGGCCCTGTTTAGCGAGGAATCCTTGTCCCCCAATACCACCCCCCACGGTCCTGTCCACAGAATAAGCTCGATGGTTTTCTAAAAGGGCCTTGCGGTCTTCGTTGTTAGCCACTCGTTGCCTGCTCATGCGATTTCCGGCCGCCTCACCCCCATCTTGCATTAATCCAACTTCGTTGATGGCTAGGTCGCTGTGATGACGCTCCTGACGCATTTTGGACACTTTGGCATGCATACGCATTTCCTGTTCCTCCTTCTGCGGTTTGACAGGGTAGCGGGCGAGGTTCGGGTCACTGCGGTACCGAGTCTGGTACTCTTCCTCTCGTCTTTGACGCTCTCGCTCTTCCTCCTCCTGTCTCCTTCGCCGCTCGGGATGGGTGGGTTCATCTTCTGGATATTCCTGTGAGTGGCCTTTCTCCAATCGTCTGCTGTCACGCTTCTCACCTGGAGCTCGGTCTTCAGAGGCCTGTGATGACAGCCGGCCTGGGCCACGCCTTCTCTCTCCACGTCCAATCACCTTTCCGTTCTGCTCGTGCAGGGACACGGGTCTCTTCCTATTATTCATTAGACAGAAGTTAGAAAGACTGTGAGATACTGCATAGCATTTAGAAATTACAAGTACTGCATCTGATCTGCATTTACAACTGCTACAATAGCAGCTATTTGTATAATAAATAGCACAACACCTGTTCACCCCTGTGTTTCAAACTGTGGGAATTCAAATCCAAAAAGGATTTAGTTGAATATGCATCTGATAGGAAGACAAGCAACAGACGTCATCTTATAGAGAGATTATAAGGCAGGAGCTGCAGTCCACATACTGCCAGTTGAAAACAGGTCAGGATGAACAGATTTTGTTGAAATGTCCAGCTAGAACAAACTGTATGTTGACAGTAGGGCTATGTAAAACAACGTATTTTGAAAATTCTGTTCTGGGAACCCAATGACTAGTTAACCAAACGGTCTTAACGAAGCCCTCTATACTTTCGACTACTTCACATAACCCTGGAGCTACTTAGAATTTGACAAGCCATCTTAAAAACACAGCAATAAGGTTCAATTAACTAACATTAGTTGTCCCACTTTATATTAGGTGGACTTAAATACTATGTACTTATATTTAAATTAACCATTTAGTACAATGCACTTATTGTGTACATACATGTTTTTACATCGTATTATATTTAAAAAATACCTTCATGTAATTACATCTGTAATTGTTGACCCATTCCTTACGCTTTAACCCACCCTTAAACTTACCCATACCACCAAACCTGTCCCTAAACTTACCTATATCCCACCTCAACAGCAGCAAAAGTGTTTTGCAATACTATATGAACACAATAAGTACATTGCACTTATTTTTTGATATAAGTACATAATAGTTAAGGCCATGAAATATAATGTGGGACCACATTAGTTAACGCATTTGGTATGAACTAACAACAACCCACAAAAATTTAACATATAACATATTTTGAAGCATTTATTATTCTGAGCTAACCTTAATACATATACTATTGTTTATTGTTAATTCATGTTTGTTCATAATACATTTAAATGTAAATTTTGTTTTTATTCACTCTTTGAAATATGAATGAAGAAATTCTTGCTATTTTTGGCCATCCATTCAAAGTTCACTCAACCAAAATTTGTGTGCTTCAAAAAATATAATGGCATTGTAAAAGTAATCTGTATAGATCTATACAGAAGCTCAAATGTGCTTGCTTGACACGAGAAGTTCAGGGTTTGCTATTGTGTCATGCAAACATGTTTGAGCTTCCACAAGAACCAGTGAGGTTTGCTTATGTGTGACAAGCAAGAAAGGTTGAGCTTGTTTACTCTATTTGATGTGTGATGTATGTGCTATGATTAGCATTTAAATGTTAGTAAAAGCTTTAATTAAATCCATTAATTAAAGCTTTTGTGTTCCAAAGATAAATGAAACTCATAGAGGTTTGAAATGACATGAGGGTGAGTAAATGATGACAGAATTTTCATTTTAGGGAGAGATTTAACATTAATTTATACATTTTAAAATCTTAAAAATGTACTACTGCTATATGTGAAATAAAAATGCATTGTTCATTGTTAGTTCATGATGCCTAATGCATTAAAGCAATAGTTCACCCAAAAATCAAAATTTTGTCATCATTTACTCACCCCCATGTTATTCCAAACCTGTATAAGTTTCTTATTTTGAACACACAAGAAGATAATTTGAAGAAATGTGAAGAATCAAACAGTTGTTGGTCCCCGTTGACTTCCACAGTAGGGAAAGAAATACTATGGAAGTCAGTGGAGACCATCAACTGTTTGATTACCAGCATTCTTCAAAATATCTTCTTTTATGTTCAACATAAGAAAGAAACTCATACAGGTTTGGAATGACAAGAGGGTGAGTAAATGACAAAATTTTCATTTTTGGGTGAACTATCCCTTTAACTAATGTTAAGAAATTTAACCTTATGGTAAAGTGTTTCCAAAACTAAAATGCACAAGACACTCAGAATATGGATACAAATCAGGGGTGAATCATGTAAGGCTGCAGTTGATCTCGCCCAACAGGCAAAAAGACAACCATTAAGACCCATCCCTAGTTGACACTATATGCAAAAGTTTATTGCCACCCATAGTTATGCACTTCTGCACTGCATTCTTCATTCTGATCAGTGAAGACTTTGAGAAATATAACTTAGGATTGACATGTGTGTAAATTGTGTAAAGTTTTTTGGCCTACTTGTCTCGTGGTGGTTCACTGCGGGAGCGTGAAGCGGGCATCGTATCTGCTCCCTTGGTGGAGTCACCAGCACCAGCGCTGGGTGGCAGAGTGTCGTTAGTGACCGGAGCCTGTGATCTGGAGCGCAACTTCCTGTCCTTCTCCAACTCAGGGACACTGAGGGGAGCGCCCACACTAAGAGGCCTCCCCCCAGGCCCTGATGAAAACCATTCTCCTGATTTAGTTAGGATTTCCTGCTGTTTCCTGCACAGGTTACATACCCACATCACCTGCATAGACAAATACAAGTGTTATTAAGGCAGGGTTAGTATTAAAAATACTTGAATTACATTGTTTTACAGTATTTTAAAAAAAGACATTTAAAATAAGACAGAGAGACAGACAGACATAAATAAACATAAAATACATAGATACAGTGCATCTACGCATCCACACACTATCAAACATATCAAATATTAGACATTTGTTAGCTATATTTAGCTAGCAAGGAATATAAACTGACAATGTTGAGCAAATATGAGCTGCAATATTACAGAATCAAATCAACCTCAATAAGGTACAAAAGAGGCTATTTTCAAGTCAGTCTATCTACTTCTTTATGGCTTCCTACACCTGCTGGATTTCAATAATTGCTGTTGGCAGCTATATTTTGAAATGTCATTCAAAGGTTGCAGATCTAGTATCCACAGTACAAGCCTTGAAAGCTGGTGGTACCTAAAAACCCCATAAATAGACTGAAAAGCAGTTTTCAACATAGTTCTTATTGAAACAGGAAGTTGGAGTGAAAGGATATTTACTAACAAACATAATCTGAAAGCCAAAAAGCTTGAAAGCTCTGAATTTATGGCATCTTTAATGACCTGAAAATTGTGTGATTCAATAACTGGAGGTCTACTAAGAGCACAAATGTACTTTTCAAGAAATGAAAACTCTGTCATCATGTCGTTTTAAACTCATAATACTTTTGTTCATTTTTGGGACACAAGTGAAGAGATTTTTAATATTCTCTCATTTTTTATACATTCTCTCATTTTATACATTGAAAGTCCATCCTACCAAAACCTTCACGCATTAAAAAGTATTGAACAATGCACATATGTAGCTCATTAAATATGGCAACCATATTTGCTTGACATGTAAGAACAAACCTCATTGGTTCTTGTAAAAAAATTTAATATGCTTGAGCAAGAGAACTAACTTCACTGGTTCTCATGCATCAAGCAAGCATGTTTCACCTTCCATTTACCACATTTGATGTGCTCAGTTTATATGCATTGATCATTAATGTTTATATTTGAATAAAGACCTAAATTAAACCTGTTGATCATATGAAGCAATTGTGTCTCTTCTGAAAACTTTCCACTTGATTCATAAGGATTACTTTTACAATCTATTTATGAACTTTTTTTAAGTGTCAAAATTTTGGATGTGTGCACTCTCAGTGGACGAACAGAAATATGTCAGGTTTCAATAAAAATATCTCAATTTATGTTTCGAAGATGAACGGAAGTCTTATGGGTTTGGTGAGTAAATTAATACTCACCAATATATCATCAGATCATCTTGCAAGTCTTTGGCAGTAAATTGAGGGGTTTTTTTAGTCCCCTTGATGATTTTGTGCTTTTTCTTCAGTGCCCTCAAAGGTTTTCTGGTACAACACATTTTAAATTTATGAATAAGGCTGCCAACTTATGTCTCTAGGAACTTTTAGTATCTTTCAGTCCATAGAAGTTCTCATGTAACAAAGTTTCTTCTCTATAGCTTTTGTGAGAGCTCTTCTGACTTGGCCATATTTGCTACTCAACTTTAGCAAACGCATGGGCTAAATTTATGTATGTTACAACTAAAGCTAATTAAGTTTTGTTATAGAGTTTCTAAATGTTCAGTAGGGTTTTTTACACAACTTTGTACCATACCAAAGAAAAAAAAGTGATTTAAAAACAGCAATGCCGAATAATTTTGAAATAGCTCTATTCAGTAACTCATAGCTCATAACTCAAAAATATTACATTTTACATTACAATTTTAAAATGCTACTAAACTGTTATAGATGCATTTTTTAAAAAGCTTACATTTGTAAATTATAACAATATATCAGGGGTTGAATAATTTTGATTGCATGTGTGTATATATGAATGGGAAGTAACAGAAATGAGAAATAATAAATTTAACCTTATTGTAAAATTTCCAAAACTGCAATGCTCCTACAGTAGCACAAGGCGCTATAATATGAAGCAAGGAGTGACACAACAGACAAAAAAAAAAAACACATATGGCTGTATAGGGATGGTAACTTTACCATGGTTTCACTGTTCATCTGTTAGCATGCTATAATTAAAACACCACTGCTAGAATACCAATACTAAACAAATATATATAAAAAGAAATCAAATTAAATCAGAAGTATATATGTTACAATGGAGGTTAACTATCTTCTGAATAAGAAGTAACAGAAATCAGCCATCCTTTTTCTTCATCTGGGTAGATTTTTGCATTGCAAATGCACAAGTTATTATATCATCAGCCTCATATTTGTCAATCTGCTTCCTCCCATCTCTTTCCTTTTCCCCAATGAAGCCCTATTATTGAGCCCTTTAATGGTTCATTCATGAGATGGATGGCTGAGGCTGCCTAAAATACCTCCGCCGACACCATATTTCTTCACTTCCTCTACGCATATTTCTCCCACCCTCTCTCTTACACTCTCTCCCTCTCACTTTTTTTTAGCAAGCCAGCTAGACAGGCCTGATCTGACATGATTAGCGGGAATGCTAAATCAAATGAACAGCTCTTGCCTTGACAACAAGTTCACGGCTTTAAAAGCACAGAGGTCCAATCTATTGATCTAGCATTAGGCTCTTAAAGCACCCTTAGAATGACAGTAAATCCACTCCTATTGTAATACAAGAAGGCTGTTGTGGCTGCAGGAAACATTTGGTTGAGAAAAACCTTATTTTTTTTAACTGATCTCAGTGATTCTAAAAGGAAGCCAAAGGTCTGTGCGATACAGAACTGTGTAGATCATATGCACACCCTGCAACCAACACTGCATGTTTTATCGATCTAATGAATGGTGTGAGAACGGAAAAGCAGACATCCCCACGAAACGCCTGTAACGTTAGTCATCTTTAGCGCCTGATGATCAGTCGCAAATGGGTTATGAAAGCAAGAGCTTATATGATGCACAAAAACAGAACATTTCGCAACAGATGCAGCTAAAAATGCATCCTGCGATGTTATGACTGAGGTTTGATATTTCATACAGGAATCAAATGTTTGACTTCTAATGGTGACAAACTAACTATTTCATGCTACTCACATGGCGGCGTCCTCCTAGATAATGGATCCCCTCCCATAGGGTCAACCTTCAAGTCCATGAACATCCAGAACAAATTTCTTTGAAGAATCTCCAGTGCGAGCTACCTTGCCGACAAATGCGTCGCATTTCGGTGTTGACCTGATCTTAAAGAGGAGAGAGGCTGTTCTAGGATGGGATGGATATGAGGGAGAGTGAGAGAGCATCATGGCTTGATTGGATCCAGTTGGCACAGCTCCAGTGTAATCTGAGGTAAATCAGATGTGCAGAGGCCCACAGCTGTCAGCCAGCCAGAGAAACACTCTCAGGAAGGATTAGCAATCCCTGCTAATCCCACCGCGCTATTGCTAGCCCTTCCCATTATTCAATCCAGCGACGAGACAATGCTGCTCGCGCTCTTCCCCTCAGCGCCACTGGGAAACTACCACTGCAACACTGATCATGAAAGGATGGACCACAGATTCTGTCTCAATGGAAAATTATGACATGTTTTTATCGATAAACAGAAAGTAATTCACACATATAGGTGAAAACTGGTATGGGCAGATCATCATCAGAAGGGTTTGAGTAGGAACAGAGAAAATCAACACCTAATAAATTTGAATATGCTTCATAAAAGACTACATGCATAGATGGCTAGATTACTCATCACTAATTTTGCGCAGTTGAGGATGGGTAAAATAATCCAAGGCTTTAATCCTTGAATTAGATCGAATTTGAGCCACACGCACAATGGAGGATTCACTTTCTCTCGGTTTCATTTTTATTTTTTTCTCCAAAGGCCAGTTCACAACAATATCCAGGGCAGCTAAAGCCATTAAAGCTCCTCATCTTGCAAAGGCTTGATTCTAGAGCCCCTCTCCCAACTAGAGAACTGAGGAGAAAAAGGAAATAAAACATTTCAAAATGTAGGCCACTAAAACCTGGCCATTGTTATGAGAGAGAGAGAGAGAGAGAGAGAGAGAGAGAGAGAGAGAGAAAGATTAAATCTGAGAGAGGGCAGGAACAGTGGTTTCACTGTATTCCTGAATAGCATGAATAGGATTTTCTTGTGCAGGAAGATCACTAGTAACTAAGTATCAGAAGACCCCATAAAAACCAGACAGTAAACAAGTATAATTTAATTTAACTGCAGACCTGAGGTCAGCATATATGGAAAGAGAGAGACGCATGGGGAATGTTGTGTGTGTGTGTGTGTGTGTGTGTGTGTGTGTGTGTGTGTGTGTGTATGTGTGTGTGTGTGTACATTTATATGGGTGTAAATACAGTCTCTACTGTTTTCTAAACATAAGTGTGCCAGCCACCCCCTGCTTTGGTGAATACTGTTCTCCATGGTAACCAAATCAGCGAAAGGAGAGAAGATGTACAGAGAACAGTGTGAGTCTCCAGTACAAAGAGTCATGAATATCACAATTATTCGCCCTTTTTATCTCCTAATGACTAGCTAGAAACTAGGTACTTTTTTATTTAAAAGTCAGTAAAATTATGTTACAGTTGTTTATTTTTATTCATGTGTGTGAATCAGTTCAAACTGTTCATGTCAGTGAATTTAAAAGCGTGATTCAATTATTCATTTGCAGCAGTAGTACAAAATTATGCTTTCGTTAAGTTTGATTCATTTGTGTGAATCAGTACAAACTATCTATGTCAATGATGAGTCTGATTCAATAGCAGTTATACCTCAAAAATTCACTGAAGGCCTTATGTGGGATTAAAAAGTAAAAAAAAAAGACAAAAATGTCTAATAAAACTTGCAAGTACAAGAATTTTAAGAAGTCTCTTATTTAAATGTACATAAACTCTTATTTAAGGAATTTTTCATATACTGTATTAAAAGTATTAGTAAAAATAGGGTCACACTTTATTTTAAGGTCCAGTTCTCGCTGTTAACAAACCATTAGCTATAATTTTTTCCTCAATAAACTCCTAATTTGCTGCTTATTAATAGTTAGTAAGGTAGTTACTAATAAGCAACTTGTTAATAGTAATAATTAGTCCTTATACTAAAGTGTTACCAAGTATATATAGACAAATATGGCTCATGAAACATGTGAGTTGTTGTATGAGCATATTTATTTTAATAGTGTTTCTTATTTAAACATCAGTAGAAAAATATTCTTGCTAAGAATAATTAGTTGTATTATCCCTCAAAAATATTCACTTAAGTCTGAGCATGTTAAGAAATTGTAATACTATCTCTTATATAAATACCGTGAAGTTTGATTCATTTCTGTAAATCAGTTCAAACTTAATTCAATTCAATGTCTAATTTGCATTATCACTCAAAAATGTTCAGTGAAGTCCTTATGTGACATTTTACACATTAAATTGTAAAAGTAAAAACAAATATAGACAAATCTGGTTAAAACTTGATGAGCAAGATATTTTAATAAAATTACTTCTCTTATTTAAACTTTGTTAAGTTTGAATTAATTTCTGTAAAGCAGTGTTCGTGTCAGTGACTTTACTGATTCATTTGCATCTCTCAGAAATGTTCAATGAAGTCCATATGTGGCATTTTTCATATATTAGTATATGACTATATTGATAGATGTTAAAACTTTTACAAATGTTACAAATTTTTTGTTCTGTTGCTCAGTCCTAAAAGTAAGCAAATAAAAACATGAATACGTAAATACAATGATATGACTAGCGTAAAGAACAAAGCAGTGACATAGGTTTGATACTAAAGAGAAGTGAAGGCAGGTGGAACAGAGAGGAATAAGGCAGTCTATTGCATCTGCAGTGGTCTGGGGAAAAGGACTGGGGCTCAACTGTGCTACTTCAGAAGAAATGGGTTATGAAAAATAACTGCCTTCCTCTCAAAAACTGACAGATCTGCTGACACAGTCTACACTGCACACCCCAAAGAGAAAACTTGCTCAAACATCACACAAACACACACACGCACAGCTTGGATCCAATGAAGCACTCAAGGGAATTTTAATATTAAAGCATACAGACACCTGTGACAGGCTGCTTAGGCTGTCAGTTCTAATTTAAAAGGGTCCCATCATGAGAAACCAAATTATTCCTTGATCTTTAGAAAAATACTGTAATGTGATTTCCAATATTTATAATGCCCTATTCTGTTTCAGAAAATATACCGTCCATGCACTTATAGATGCCACACATCAATCCACAGAACAGACTCCTAAAGGACTTTCACATTTGCTTGGCTAGCTCTACTACTTGAGGACTGAAAGAAGGAATAACATGTGCGCACATCAGAATTTGTGCACGTCGTGTAAACAGAACAGGGATCCTAGCCTGCTGCTGGTCAGAAGGGAGGTGTTGCACTGGTAAATACAGCTCATTCCTTTACCTAACAACATGGCTAACGGCTAAGCTAAGCAGTTTTTGCACTAAAACGCTGTTAAGAAGAGATTGCTTCTTTATCTTGTTAGCGAGCCACAAGCATGTTGCTCGTGAATCATCTTTGCATTAGCTCTCCAAACATTTCCGCTAGCGAGTAATTTTAGCATACTGTTTGTAGTTCAGGTACAGGTTAAATGCTAACTCCAATCTGCTCTGTGATTAATCACATCTTGAAGGCTAAAGCCCACAGTGTACTTTAGTTTTTTTGCTTTTAGTTTTTTTTTGATTTCATCATCAGCATACACTGTAAAAAATGATTTTCCAAAGTTGTAAACAAAACAGATTATGTTAGTATGTTTTACAAGAAAATACTATTCCATGAATGACTGGAATAGATTTTTATGAATTTTATGAACGACTTCATAATTTCATGTTTCATTCAATGTGTTACTTGAGGTTTTCTTTGTAATTATCTATGAAATTTCTGAATGAAAATTGTGTAGAAGTCAATCCTACACCTTTTTTTTTTTCAGTGTAGTGTGCGCATGTTGTACGTATACGGCTTGTTTTTTCTAACCGTGTATACATCAATCAATTTTTTTGTGTGAGACCACAAAAACTGAGTGCAAATACATTTTTTATCAGTCGTAAGTTGTAGTAGAGCTGCACATCCTAGTAAAAAAGTAGTATGTTTAAAATACATTTATTTCATACTAAGTATAGTTTATTAACTTTAACTATTAACTTTTTAAATTTATTAACATATTTACTGACTTTTCACTCAAGACTTACTGATATATAAACTTTATTTGGAGTACTACTTGTGCACACAGCAGATTTCTTAATATTAAGCCTAAAATGTGTTTTAATGCCACTATTGATGAGGATTGTATGATCTTTGAATAATATCAGTCTTTAAATGCAAGATTTACATTTACATTTAGTCATTTAGCAGACGCTTTTATCCAAAACGCCTTACAAAAGAGGACAATAGAAGCAATCAAACCAACATATTTAAAGTGTACTGAAAGTTTACTTGCAATAGTTCCACTTTAGCACAATCAAACTACTTATAGCACTAATTCCGCACAATTAAAGTGTGTAAATTAAAAGTATAAAGTATATAAGTATAAAGCATAAAATTAGTTGTTCCAATTTAGTATATTTTAAGTATACCAATTTAGGGCCAGATTTACTAACAGCTTGCGCCAGAAATAGCGCTAAAAAGGCGTGGACACAGTTATTTTTTGACACAAAATTTATGGGAGGAGAGTATTAAAATGAATCACGCAATAGGGCTGTACAATTAATCGAGATTCAGTTTCGATTTCGACTTCAGCCTCCAAAGATTATGAAAATACAATAATCGAGATAAAACAATTATTGTGCCCCATTTCGCCCACTTTCACGCCTCCATAAAAGTCCATTTTCACGTGTAAATCAGTAAAATCATGTAACGTGACTTTTGCAAAATGGGACGTGCTTGAGTTATTAAAGTTGATTAGATTTATTAATGTTTTTAAAAGTGCGAAAGAACTCGCGCTGTTCCTCAGGAGGATGTCTGTAGCTGTGTCTCATTTAGAAGACTGCGTCCTCCGGAGGTCGAATCCTCTGTAGGTCGCATCCTCTGTAGGATGCGTAACGTATACGAAGTGTCCTCAACCTAGAATTAAATGAGACGGCCTTCGTAGGACGGGCGGAAAAGGAAACCGGAAGTATCGCATTGATTTGCTAACACATTTAGAGCATCGTTGTGCTCTCACACTACTTAAATGAAGGAAAATTATTTCTAAATTTGGAAAGTAATTTAAAAAAAAAATGCTTTTACTTGTTTTATTTTGCTCAATGTTTGAGGAGCTGCAGCGTACATACAACAGACATCTGTTAGAGAAAAAAAGGAGGATATTAAGAACAAAGTTTATCCGTTTTTACTGGAGGCACTTAAAGTTAAGTTGAAAAGACCACATCTGCGCTTGTGTGTACATCTGCCGGCGCCGGCATTTTTCAAATTTACGACGGTTGTTTATGGCGACGCAAAGAATTGTGGGTTATCTGTAGCAGCGAAGGATACACCTGATGCATCCTCCGAATTCCTGTGAAAGAAGGACGCATTCGAAGGTCGCATTCGGAGTGTCCTACTTGCTTTTCTGTAATGAGACAGCCTCAATGACGTATGCACCCTTCGAATGAGACCTCCGGAGGACGCGGCCTTCTAAATGAGACACAGCATGTGTATGCGCTCCGAGACGGAGCAGAGCACGGACATGTAAAGTCATGTTTTAGCTGAACGTATGTGCCTAAACGGTCAAATACACGCAAAAATGTGTCAAAATGCGGCGCTTAGTGATTATTCTCGTAAACCCCTGGTCGGTTATGTAATAAATGAACGTAAACAGATGAGAATGAAAATACGTGTGTAACAGTAAATAGGATCTGTGCGGCTCCTAAAGTCACAGCGGGCTATATTCCAGCTGCCGACTGTGTACTTAATATTAATCAAACAACAAAAATACAAAGACAAAATCACTCACTGCTCTTCACAGAAGCTCTTTTGTAGCTTTAATAAGAAACAAAGGAAGTTTAATTCTTACAGTGAAGACTGTGCTGTTTTATTTTACATTTGATTATTCAATTTCTATAGTAGGCTGTTAATTGAATACTTGAGACTTGCATTACATTTTTTTTGGTTATATGGCCCACTAATAATCGTGTTAAATAATCGTGATTACAATATTGACCAAAATAATCGTGATTATGATTTTTGTCATAATCGAGCAGCCCTATCACGCAATGCAATTTACTAACGCTTGAGCTCATAAAATTACTGGTATTTGCGCCATTATTTGACACCCAAAAAATAATGTCTTAAAGCACGCGGTAATTTGTGCTGCTCTTGGTAGATTGCACTGGTCATTATGGAAATGATCTGGCTGCGTCTGTGTTCTTTAATGTGCGCATTTCAGTAAATCACACGCAGAATTTTCCCCTCCCATCGGCGCTTTTATGGAATTGTGCTCTAATGCCAATTTGCCCTGTTTAGTAAATCTGGCCCTTAGTATACTAAAAGTACAATTGCAGGGTATTTTTATTAAGCATATAAATATGTAAATGTATCTGAAGTATACTTAGCATGAAATGACTGCATTACAAATACATTTTAGTATATTCATTTTTATACAATTTGGGGAAAAAAGGGGTATTTTTTCTGATAAAAATTGTGATTGATCATAAGCTGCTCACGTATAAACGGACACAGTGCCGCACTTCACTCTGAAACATGTAGTACATATATTTATTTAATTATATCATAGCTTTGTGATTTGATACTGATTTTTGCTTTATTTCTATTACCTGTGCAGTCCTAACATTTGAGGAGAAATCGCACAAACACTGGACCACCTGTGTTAGTGTACGCTATCAAATAAAGTATATGCATTTGGTTGTATGCATATGATAAGCGTACATGTACAAAATTAAGTACACTTTGGGCTTACTGTTGGAAAGACCCCACCTACATGAAAGCTGAGCTCTTTACCAAAATTACAACCACACACATGACATTCAGAGGTATATGCTAAAACAAACAAGTTTTTAGTTTTTAGTTGTGCTATTTTTATTTCAGCAGCATAAATTCAACACCATTACCAGTCATTCAGAAAGAGACAACAAGCACAAACACAGCAATAAACACAGACACCTGACAGGAAACACATCACACACATAAAAACGCACAAGTCGCAAGTGCCCACTGGAGTGCAGGGTAAGTATTTTTTCTCTGAGTGCTTTCATCAATACTAACAAAGTGAATTGCGACTATAACATTACGTGCTAAAACCTTGAATTTTAACCTTGAACTCTCACCCCGTGGCATGCCTATTGCAGTCCCAGGGCACAAGCAGGTGCAGTGAACATGCACAGATAAGCATTCTCTCATCACTGGTAGCACTTTAAGTAAAAGGGAATCCATTCCATGTTCAGAACATGTCACTGCTGAAAATCATATAAGTGCAGCTTACGTAATGTTTAAGTTAAACCCATTTGACTAAAGAGCAACCAGTTGTGAGACATCAATATTCCAACAAATCCAAATACCCTATTCCCCTAACCCCCTTGCTGTGGCAACAACTTCGGCATCCCTGGCGATAGCAACAAGGAAGGGAGGGGGATGGGGTTCAGCCAACACATGCTAGTTTCCTATTAGCTGGCTCTCATGAGGAAAGAATTGATGTTGCCCATGCAGAATCTACAATACTCAGAATGTCTTACCCTGTCTTTCCCTATGAGACACTTTGCATGAACAAAAGACAAATAATGGGCGCAATATTAGTCAAATTTGGTTTGTGCTCAATATAGCAGAAAAAAATCAACTGAATTTTACAACACAATGTCAATACACTGTAAATAATGTATGTAACAGTTGTAAAAAAAAAAAAAGTTAATAGCTTAACTGTAAGTTACCCTACCATATACTGTAAAATAATAGCAAATTTATATTTTTTGCAGGTAAAAAATATGAATTACTGAATAATTTACTGTAAAAAACAGCAAAAGGACATTCCCAGATGTCCATGCATGACATATCACATATGGTTAGATTTTATTTAACCCTCGTGTTGTGTTTTGGTCATTTTGACCCAGGGAGGGATTCTGACCCATTTGAGCATTTTCTTTTTGGCGAAAATGCTAACGCTATCAAATTTGATTCAGAATTACTGACTTTACTCCCACATGGTATAATGACTTCCAAAAAAAAAAGAAAGAAAAAGAAAGGAAGTTAAAAAAAATTTCCCCCCAACTTGTTACACTTGTGGTGTTCCGAGTCAAAAATGACCAACCTACAAAAAAATGCTTATATAGCTTTTGCTATATTATGCTATATTATTCACCAAATCTTGGATTCAATTTTTTTGTCAACTTGTTTTCTTTCAGTTAGCACAGGGTTTTTTTTTTATGTCTTTGTGGAACTGACTGATTATAGGCTTAAATATCTGAGCTTATGCAACTTAGTTTTTGAATGATAAAAGCATTATTTGTTGATAATTTTGGCAATGTTCACACTGTATATAATATAACATAAGAAATTTAAAAGCATTTTTTGCAGACCAGTCATTTTGACCAGCAACACCAAATTAGTTATAAAAAAAAGAAAGAAAAAAATCAGTGCAGCACAAAAGTTAAATTGTTTCTTCTTGTTTTTGTCATTTGTAATGTTATTTTGTGTTGCATATTCTATTATTTGGTTGCTGGTGTTTTGTTTTTGTGTATAACCCTGTGCACTGTCTATATTCCACTTCTGATGAACTCTGAGTCATCATGATTCATCAGGCTTTCTACTGTACCACCTGTATTATTAATTTGGTGGTTTTCAGTACATTTTACAATATTTCAAGTAGCTACATTAACATTATATCACTGCTATACTGTTATGAGTTTATAAGAATTTCTGGCATCCACAGCTGCCAGGTTTTTTTGTTTTGTTTTGTTTTTTTGCTACAAATGTAACATTTTTGAGCAAATGAACTTGCTTTTTTACTGAAGGTTTTGCAATAGATTCAAATCACTCTCTCACACCCATGTACATACACAACTTCTTATATTAGCAACGGAAATGGAATTAGTCCATTCAATCCCATGATTGTGCACATTCAGACATAACACAGTTTCCTCAAATCACATTAGCAGAGCACACAGCAAAAAGAAAAGAAATACTCTAACCACTTTATCCTCCTTGAGTCATGCAGTCCAGGAAGCAGAGAGTGAAAGACAAGCAAACAGAGGTAGTGGGGGAAAGGAGGAGGGTTGGAGGTGGAAGAGAAAAAGTGTGAAATTAAAATTGAAAATAAACGGTGAGAAATGGAAAGAAAGAGTGTGTGAAAAAGAAATGGAGGGGAGGGAAGAGTGGGAGGAAAAAGTGTTAGTGAAGCAACCGAGTTTTTTCTTGTGCGTCAAAACAGACATATGCATAGAGAGTGACAAGGGCAATCAAAGATGCTTTAATAATCATAATTTTAATAGATGTAACACTGAACTGAACTGTGGGTGATCAAAGGTTTGTTTTCTATACATAACAACAGACATGTCCAACAGTGGTCATGTATGGCTCTCTGGTAGAGATGAAATGTGAGAACAGAACTGACACCTCTAGACATGTTCTCCACTCATACCAAAATGAGAGTGTCACAAAACACAGATGAGGGGTCCAAGCAATCTCACAGGATGCTTGTTCAACACTGTGAGGCCTCGCTGAATCTGTGCCTGTGCATCATATTGTGTTTGATTTAGGAGGTCTGTACATGACTTTGTCTCTGTAATGCCCCCAACAGGGAAACACAAGAACTACAGCTGTCTTCTGTTGCAGCCTTGGCCTTTCAAGGTATTGATTGATCCTGGGTGCTGGCAGGGAGAATTTGACACCAATTGATCTTTACCGTGAGAATTATCAGAAGGACAAAAACTAATTCTCAGAAGAAAATCTTAATCTTGACCATTAAGAGGATATGACATTTTTGATTAGCCTAAAAGCGAGTCTGAGTAATCAAGGCTGGGCAGAAACCCTTGACAGGATGGAAAGCACAAAAAAACTCTACCTCTGTTTTTATACACATATAGAGTAAAATACAGTAAAATGTAGTTTAAGAATTATGGATACAGCAATATGTAAATTCCGGCTAATACTAAAAGCAATTATTTGCATTTAATGGCCGATAACTGATATATACTTATGTTAAGTGAATTTGGGCATCACAGCATGTACACTTTTAAAATAAAGTTCTTTATTGGCATTGGTGGTTCCATGAAGAACCTTTAAGATCCATGGAATATTTTTAGAATTGTAGATTATTAAAAAGTTCTTCACACTAAGAAAAGAATGGTTCTTTTAAGAACTGTTCACTGAAAGGTTTTTTGGGGAACTAAAAATTGTTCGTCTGCATCACTGAAATAACTGTTTTGGAGCTTTTACTTTTGGGAGTGTTCATGTACAGTGTACAATATGAAAGATAGATTAATATTCCTTGAGACTTGTTCTAAAAAATACTGTTTGAATAAGAAAAATAAGTCATCATAATAACAGAGGAGGAACCTCTGGGATGCTGTTAGATAATTCTTAAAAAAACTGGTTAGTTCAGAGAGTTATAAAAGCAAATGTGCACATCAAATCACAAAGATTTTACATAGTTAAAACTCTGTCATATATATTTTTTATCTTTAAAAGGATATTTCAACTAAAAATGAAAATTCTGTCATCAATTACTCATCCTCATGCTGTTCCAAACTCATAAGGGTTTTGCTAATTATATAATAATAAATAAAGCAAAAGATATTTTACAATAAAATATTTTTTTTTATTAAATCAGAGATTTCTGTCACTCCATTGCAAACCAGTTCCACCAAAACTTTCACATACTGTCAACAGTATGAGAACTGGAAGCACAGGAATCTCTTAAGTTTCATGAAAAAATACTTCATTTGTGTTTAGAAAAATCTTATGGGTTTGAAACTACATGAGGATAAGTAATTGATGACAGAAGTTAGTTCTAGATGATGATCTAAAATTTAAAATGAGATGGCAGAACAATTTAGCATCTAATATTAGCTTCAAATCACTAATACTGACCAATTATTATTATGATGCCAATATATTGTGCATCTCTAATGTAAACAGCATTATAGTGTTGATCTACCATAATTTGCTTTATGTCATACTAACAGTAAATACAGAAAACTGCTATTAGAGCCTCACTGTTACCATTCCTTATTGAAAATTTTGAGATGGACTATATGTGACAGTAGGGGACCTCACCCAGCTGGGCAGGACGGAACTAAGGCAGATTGTTCCTCAGCATGCCCAGTGAGATGAGTCCATTGTCAGGTAAGTCACTCTAGAGGAGGGGGGGGGGGCCGTCTTTAGAGACAGCAGGCAAGGATGAGATCCTAAAATAGACCCTCGCATGTTGTGCTGCTGGAAACGGTCCCACACATTACCCTGCTGGTTCTTAGCAAAGTCAATGAAGATTTCACTCAAAGAAGAGTCTTTATAAAGCTCAGAGGAGCTGTGGGTGGTTTGGATTCGCATGCAGTCCAAATCTGTAGACTTGTCTTGTGTGGATAGGAGAAATTGAGATTAACTGTTTGGATTCTGGATTTGGACTCTGAATTGTATGATTTATACAGATTCAGCAAATTCCCCATCAGGGAATCAACCAGACAACTGATATGTAGTTACAAACAGAAAAGAACACTAAAGCAAGCATAATAAAACAAACAAAATATTAAAATGAAATGGAACTGACTCTACAGTGAGAAAGACAACATGAAGGATGAGTGGAAAAAAGCAATGAGAGTTGCTTTCAGCGGGTTCTTACGTTATTTGAGCGCAGCGACACTCTTCCTCCACAGCGGGCACAGAACTTGGTCTGGCAGTAGGAACACAGATGCCCACAGCCATCTGCAAACTTGGTCTTACGGCAGATGCCACAGGTAGGTGCATCATCTTTATG
>JAFVLL020005023.1:0-39017 GCA_021397915.2 Tor tambroides | reverse complement strand
AGGCTGGGTAACAGTGAGACTGGTCTCCTCTATGCTGAGAACTAACGTGCCAACTCTTCTTGATTTCAGACGCAAGCGAGTGACCGATCCAGCCCTGCCACGAGCACAGCACCGACTCACCGCACCAAGGAAATCACACATGGAGAGCACCGCACCACCTCAGCGAGCCACTCTTCACTCTGCACCCTTTTATTGTGAATAAATCCACCCTCCGGGGTATTTATTTGAGCTCTCCTTGTCGTGTGATTCTTCCACCCCGTCACAATAGTTAAGTTTGATTCATTTGTGTGAATCAGTACAAACTATCTATGTCAATGATGAGTCTGATTCAATAGCAGTTATACCTCAAAAATTCCTTTTGTGGGATTTTTCATATATTAAAAAGTAAAAAAAAAAAAATAGACAAAAATGTCTAATAAAACCTGCAATTACGAGAATTTTAAGAAGTCTCTTATTTAAATGTATATAAACTCTTGTTAAAAAATTAAATGGTTTAAGTAAATTATAAAAAAGGCGTTTCTTATTTAAACGTCTGTAAAAAACGTTGCTAAGAATAATTAATTATATTATCCATCAAAAATATTCAATGAAGTCTTTATGCTGCATTTTACATATATTAAATAGTAAATAGACAAATATGGCTAATAAAACTTGGAAGTATGAGCATGTTAAGATATTTTAATGTTGTCTTTTTGTAAGTTTGATTCATTTCTGTAAATCAGTTCAAACTGTCTGTGTCGGTTAATTCAAAACTAGATTCAATTCAATGTCTAATTTGCATTATAGTGATAGTAAAAGTAAAAACGTATATAGACAAATCTGGCTCATAAAACTTGTGAGCATGAGCAAATTAAGATATTTTAAAAGCTTCTCTTATTTAAACTTCGTTAAGTTTGAAATCATTTACATAAATCAGTGTTTGTCTCAGTGAATTTAGTGATTCATTTGCATCAATCAAAAATGTTCAATGAAGTCCTTATGTGGCTTTTTTCATATATTAGTATATATTTATTGATAGATGTTAAAACTTATCCAAGATAGATTTTTTGTTCAATTGCACAGCCCTAAAAGTGAGCAAATAAAAACATGAATGCGTAAATACAATGATATAACTAGCTGTAAAGAACAAAAGCAGTGACATAGGTTTGATGCTAAAGAGAAGTGAATTCAGGTGGGACAGAGAGGAATAAGGCAGTCTATTGCATCTGCAGTGGTCTGGGGAAAAGGACTGGGGCTCAACTGTGCTACTTCAGAAGAAATGGGTTATGAAAAATAACTGCCTTCCTCAAAAACTGACAGATCTGCTGACACAATCTCCACTGCACACCCCAAAGAGAAAACTTGCTCATACATCACACAAACACACACACGCACAGCTTGGATCCAATGAAGCACTCAAGGGAATTTTAATATTAAAGCATACAGACACCTGTGACAGGCTTCTTAGGCTGTCAGTACTAATTTAAAGGGGTCATATCATGAGAAACCAAATTGTTCCTTGAACTTTAGAAAAATACTGTAACATAATTCCCAATATTTACAATGCCCTATTCTGTTTCAGAAAATATACCATCCTTGCACTAGCTGCCAGCCTGCCGCACATCAATCCACAGAACAGACTCCTAAAGGACTTTCACAATTGCTTGGCTAGCTCTAATACTGGAGGACTGAAATGAGGAATAGCATGTGCGCACATCAGCATTTGTGCACGCCGTGTAAACAGAACAGGCATAAATACAGTCCCAAGCCAGCTGCTGGTCAGAAGGGATGTGTTAAACTGGTAAATAAAACTCATTCCTTTCCCTATCAACATGGCTAACGGCTAAGCTAAGCAGTTTCTGCGCTAAAAGGCTTTTAGGAAGAGATTGTTTCTTTATCTTGTTAGCGAGCCACAAGCATATTTCTCATGAATCATCTTTGCATTAGCTTTCCAAAACATTTCCGCTAGCAAGTAATTTTAGCATACTGTATATAGTTCAGGTACAGGCTAAATGCTAAATCCAATCTGCTCTGTGATTAATCACATCTTGATGGCTAAAGCCCACAGTATACTTTAGTTTTTTACTAAAGAGCGCAGTCTCAAGGGTACCCCCCGACCTGCGAGGGGCGATGGGGGTATGTAGTGAGTGGGGCGGGGCCGAGAGCCGTGGGAGCGGAGCGAGGCCGGTGGAGTTAATGATAATGAGCGACACCTGCGCCACTCACCGGTCTCGAGTCCCACGGAGGAGCTCCGGAAGGATAAAAGGAGGAGTGACGACAGTGGAAGATGAGAGAGGACCAGGCCTGGACTTCAATTTGTGTTTTGTTTGCGGCAGTCGTCCGTGAGGGGCTGCCGCTTTACTTTTGTGTTTGTTTATTTTTATTATTAAATGGTTTAAATGTTTGCCGGTTCCCGCCTTCTTCTTCCCGATCTACGAACTGTGTTACAGTTTGGAAGTCAGTCGTACACTTTTTTTCAGTGTAGTACACACATATATGGCCTGTTTTATTCTAAATGTGCTTACATCAATAAATTTTTTTTTTGTGTGAGACCGCAACTGCTGAGTGCAAAACATTTTTATCAGTCATAACTTGGAGTAGGGCTGCACAATTTGGGGAAAAACAAGGAATTGCCTTTTTCTGATAAAAATTGTGATTGATCATAAGCTGCTCACGTGTAAACAAACACAGTGCCGCACTTCACTCTGAAACATGTAGTGCATATACTTATTTAATTATATCATAGGTTTGTAATTTGATAATCTAAGCCAGATTTTGTTTTTATTTCTATTACCTAAACATTTTAGGGTAACACTTTAGAATACTGATCCTTTGTTAATGAATAACTACACAGGAACAAGTCACTAATGCACTATTAACATTTTGTTAACTGCTATTACCTAACAAGAAACTATGATTATTGATTTAGTAAGTAATAGCACTCAGTTGAAACTGGTAGTTCACTGTTAGCTAATCAATAACTACTATTTTTTTAATATATACTGGAGAACTACTAAGAACTACTGTATGCAGATTCATAATTAATGTGAATTATGCATAATGTATAATTAATTCTAAAATGAAGATCATGGTAACCCACTAGTAATGATTCAAGAATTATCAAATCCTTCTAAAGGAACTACTAATTACTTGGATCAGTATTCTAAAGTGAAAAGCATCATAACTCCCTAATATTGACTGACGTCATTTTAAGCTTTTGAGATCTGCTGTAAGGTTTTGGATAGTAATGACTCAAGTGTTACTACATCCTTCTGAAGAAACTACTAATTATTTGGATCAGTATTCTAAAGTGAAGATCATGGTAACCCACTAGTAATGATTTAAGTGTTACCAAATGTAGCTAAATGAATTACTAACCAAAACCTTACAAAAACCTTAAAAGTTTACAATGACTTCAGTAATTACTAGGGAGTTATCACGATCTTCACTTCAGAATACTGATCCAAAAAATTAGTAATTCCTTTAGAAGGATGCAGTAACACCTGAATAATTACTATCCAATGCTTTACAACACTCTCAAAAGCTTACAATGATTTCAGTTGTTATTAGTGAGTTATCATGATCCTCACTTTAGAATACTGATCCAAATAATAAATAATTCCTTCTGAAGAATTTGGTAATACTTGAGTCATTACTAGTGGGTTACCATGACCTTTACTTTAGAATTAATTATACATTATGTATTACTCATATTAATTATGAACCTGTATGCAGTAGTTCTTAGTAGTTCTTAGGGAGGTATGAAAAAATAATAGTTACTGATTAGCTAATAGTGAACTACCACATTTGACTAAGCACTATTACTTACTAATTCATTAATCAGAGTTTCTTGTTAGTTACTAATAGTTACTAGAGTGCTAATATTGCGTTACTCATGTGTTCTTGTGTAGTTATTCATTAATGATGGAACAGTATTCTAAAGTGTTACCCATTTTAGTGTTGATCACCTGTGTTAGTGTACGCTACCAAATGAAGAATATGCATTTGGTTGTACACATATAAGTGTACAAGTACAAAACGAAGCATACTTTGGGCTTACTATTGGAAAGACTCTGCCTATATGAAAGCTGAGCTCTTTACCAAATTGATTAATTACAACCACACGCAACATTCAGAGGTATATGCTAAAAAAGCAAGAAAGGAAGTATATTTGTATGTTAGCAGCATAAACTCAACACCGTTACCAGTCACTCAGAAAGAGACAACAAGAACAAACACAGCAGTAAACACAGACACCAGACAGGAAACACATCACACACATAAAAACGCACAAGTCGCAAGTGCCCACTGGAGTGCAGAGTAAGTATTTTTCTCTGAGTGCTTTCATCAATACTAACAAAGTGAATTACGTGCTAAAACCTTAAAGTTTAACCTTGAACTTTCACCCCGTGGCATGCCTATTGCAGTCCCAGGGCACAAGCAGGTGCAGTGAACATGCACAGATAAGCATTCTCTCATCACTGGTAGCACTTTAAGTGAAAGGGAATCCATTCCATATTCGGAACGTTACTGCTGAAAATCATATAAGCGCAGCTTACATAATGATTAAGTTAAACCCATTTGACTAAAGAGCAACCAGTTGTGAGACATCAATATTCCAACAAATCCAAATACCCTATTCCCCTAACCCCCTTGCTGTGGCAACGACTTCGGCATCCCTGGCGGTAGCAACAAGGAAGGGAGGGGGATGGGGTTCAGCCAACACATGCTAGTTTCCTATTAGGTGGCTCTCATGAGGAAAGAATTGGCGTTGCCCATGCAGAATCTACAATACTCAGAATGTCTTACCCTGTCTTTCCCTATGAGACACTTTGCATGAACAGAAGACAAATAATGGGCGCAATATTAGATCAATTTTGTTTGTGCTCAATATAGCAGAAAAATCAACTGAATTTTACAACACAATGCCATGACAACGCCAGTACACTGAAAATAATGTTTGGAACAGTTGTAAAAATGTTACAATAAAAACCTTTTAATAGTTTAACTGTAAGTTACCCTACCATGTACCACAAAATATGATCAAATTTATGTTTTTTTTTACAAGTAAGAAGTATGAATTACTGAATAATTTACTGTAAAAAAACAGCAAAAGGACATCCCAGATGTCTATGCATGACACATTACATATGGTTATATTTTATTTAACCCTCATGTTGTGTTTCAGTCATTTTGACCCAAGGAGGGATTTTGACCCATTTGAGGATTTTCTTTTTTCATGAAAACGCTAATGTTATCACATTGGACTAAAAATTACTTACTTTGCTCCCATAGGGTATAACGACTTCCAAAAAAAAAAAAAAAAAGTTTATTTTTTTCCCCCTATCTTGTTACACTTGTGGTGTTCCTAGTCAAAAATGACCAACCTGCAAAAAACTGCTTATATATCTCTTGCTATGTTATGCTATATTAATCCCCAAATCTTGGATTAAACCTTTTCATGATCATTTTATTTCAGTTAGTACAGGTTTTATGTACTTGATTATGTTATATGTATGTGTTCTTTTTGTAACTGATTGATCATAAGCTTCAATAATCTTAGTTTATGTAACTCTGAGTGAAAAGTTTCACTTTTTGAGTGGAAAAAAAAGTATTATTTGTGGATAATTTTGACAATGTTCACTCAAAAACTGAGGTGCATAAGAGGGGCCAAGATTTGGTAATAATAATGTAGAATAATGAGAAATTTACAAGCAATTTCTCTGTAGACCAGTCATTTTTTATTTGTTATCAGTAATGTACATCATGTTATTTTTTGTTGCATATTCTGTTATTAGGTAAACATTTTTGCATTGTTAGTGTTATCTGTATTATCCTGCTAGTGTTTTGTTTTTGTGTATAACCCTGTGCACTGTCTATAGTCCACTTACGACAAACTCTGAGTCATGATGATTCATCAGGCTTTCTATTGTACCACCTGTATTATTAATTTGGTGGTTTTCAGTACATTTTAAGATAGTTCAAGTAGCTATATTAACATTATATCACTCACTGTCTTAAGCTGTAAAACATACAGGCACCAATATACCATCCCACAATAACTGAAATATTGTCATAGTGTTTTTACGGTGAATTTCTGGCATCCACAGCTGCCAGGTTTGTTTTTTTTTTTTTGGAGCAAATTAACTTGCTTTTTTACTGAAGGTTTTGCAATAGATTTAAATCACTCTCTCACACACATGTACATACACAGCTTCTTATATTAGCAACAGAAATGGAATTAGTCCATTCAATCCCGTGATTGTGCACATTCAGACGTAACACAGTTTCCTCAAATCACATTAGCAGAGCACACAGCAAAAAGAAAAGAAAAACTCTAACCACTTTATCCTCCTTGAGTCATGCAGTCCAGGAAGCAGAGAGTGAAAGACAAGCAAACAGAGGTAGTGGGAGAAAGGAGGAGGGTTGGAGGTGGAGGAGAAAAAGTGTGAAATTAAAATTGAAAATAAATGGTGAGAAATGGAAAGAAAGAGTGTGTGAAAAAGAGATGGGGAGAGGGAAGAGTGGGAGGAAAAAGTGTTAGTGAAGCAACCGAGTTTTCTCTTGTGCGTCAAAACAGACATATGCACAGAGAGTGACAAGGGCAATCAAAGACGCTTTAATAATAGTCATTTTAATACATGTTTAATACATGTAACACTGAACTGTGGGTGATCAAAGGTTTGTTTTCTGTACATAACAACAGATATGTCCAACAATGGTCATGTATGGCTCTCTGGTAGAGATGAAATGTGAGAACAGAACTGACACCTCTAGACATGTTCTCCACTCATACCCAACGGAGAGCATCACAAAACACAGATGAGGGGTCCAAGCAGCCTCACAGGATGCTTGTTCAACACTGTGAGGCCTCGCTGAATCTGTGCCTGTGCATCATATTTCTTAGACAAATTGTGTTTGATTTAGGAGGTCTGTACATGACATTGTCTCTGTAATGCCCCCAACAGGGAAACACAAGAACTACAGCTGTGCTCTGTTGCAGCCTTGGCCTTTCAAGGTATTGATTGATCCTGGGTGCTGGCTAGGAGAATTTGACACCAATTGATCTTTACCATGAGAATTATCAAAAGGAAAAAAAAAAAATTCTCAGAAGAAAATCTTAATCTTGACCGTTAAGAGGATATGACATTTTTGATTAGCATAAAAGCGAGTCCGAGTGATCAAGGCTGGGGCAGAAACCCTTGACAGGATGGAAAGCACATAAAAACTCTGGCATACACACTTAGGGATACTCTACCTCTGTTTGATATATGCACATATACAGTAAAATGTAGTTTAAGAATTATGTATACAGCAGTACAGAAATTCTGGCTGATACTAAAAATAATTATTTTCATTTAATGGCTGATATAAATTATTTATATTACTGATATGTAATTACGTTAAGTGAATTTGGGCATTTAGGCATCACAACATGTACACTTTTAAAATAAAGGCTCTTTATTGCCATTGATGGTTCCATGAAGAACCTTTAAGATCCATGGAATCTTTCTATTCCACAAAATGTTCTTTTTAGTGGAAAAAGTTTTTTAGATTATTAAAATGTTCTTCACACTAAGAAAAGAATGGTTAGTTTAAGAACTGATTACTGAAAGGTTCTTTGGGGAACTAAAATGGTTCTTCTGCATCGCTGAGTTTTTACATTTAGGAGTGTTCATGTACAGTGTACAGTATAAAAGATAGATTAATTTTCCTTGAGACTTGTTCTGAAAAATACTGTTTGAAAAAAAAAAAGTCCTCATAATAACAGAGGAGGAACCTGTGGGATGCTGTTAGATAATTCTAGAAAAAAACTGGTTAGTTCAATTGCTTCAGAGTTATAAGTCAAGTTAACATGTCTGGTCTGAAACAGAATTTACTATGCCTTTAAAAACAATCATAAAGATTGTTGTACTTTATCATGAAAATGAACTGATTTTTATGCACCAACACATGTTATATCTGCACACCAAATCACTCTGTCATGCTTGTAAAAAATTTAAATAGTTTGGCATATTATTTTTCTATATCTTTAGAAGGATAGTTCAACTAAAAATTTAAATTTTGTCATCAATTACTCACCCTCAAGTTGTTCCAAACTCATAAGTTTTTTTTTCTAATTACATAATGATAAATAAAACAAACAATATTTTACAATAAACAATATTTTTATTAAATCAGAGATTTCTGTCCCTCCATTGCAACTCAGTTCCATCAAAATGTTCATATATTGTCAACAGTACGAGAACTGGAAGCACAGGAATCTCTCAGGTTTCATTAAAAAAATACATCATTTGTGTTTAGAAAATCTTATGGGTTTGGAACTACATGAGGGTAAGTAATTAATGACATAATTTTCATTTTTGGGTGAACTAACCCTATAAAATTTAGTGCTAGATGATTATCTAAATCTTAAAATAGGCAGATACAAATAAGCATCTAATATGAGCTTAAAATCACCAATACAGACTAATTATTAATATGATACCAATATATTGTGCATCCCTAATGTAAACACCACTATAGGGTTGAGCTGCCATAATATGCTTTATGTCATATTAACAGTAAATACAGAAAACTGCTTTTAGAGCCCCACTGTTACTATTCCTTTTTGAAAACTTTGAAATGGTCTATATATGACAGTAGGGGACCTCACCCAGCTGGGCAGGACGGAACTAAGGCAGATTGTTCCTCAGCATGCCCAGTGAGAAGTGTCCATTCTCAGGTAAGACACTCTAGAGGAGGGGGGGCGTCTTTAGAGACAGCAGGCAAGGATGAGATCCTAAAATAGACCCTCACATGTTGTGCTGCTGGAAACAGTCCCACACATTACCCTGCTGGTTCTAAGCAAAGTCAATGAAGATTTCACTAAAAGAAGAGCCTTTATAAAGCTCAGAGGAGCTGTGGGTGGTTTGGATTCGCAGTCCAAATCTGTAGACTTGTGCCGATAGGAGAAACTGAGATTAACTGTTCGGATTCTGGATTTGGACTCTGTAATCGCTCTGAATTGTATGGTTTATACAGATTCAGCAAATTCTCCATCAGGGAATCAACCAAACAACCGATATGTAGTTACAAACCGAAAAGAACACTCAAGCAAGCAAGATAAAACAAACAAAATTTTAAATTAAATGGAACTGACAACAAAAAAGCAATGAAAGTCTCTCAGTGGGTTCTTACGTTATTTGAGCGCAGCGACACTCTTCCCCCACAGCGGGCGCAGAACTTGGTCTGGCAGTAGGAACACAGATGCCCACAGCCATCTGCAAACTTGGTCTTACGGCAGATGCCACAGGTAGGTGCATCATCTTTATGGACAGCCTGCTGTCGTTTCGTTTCTGCCCCAATCTTCCTCACCTGCTCCTTATAACTCTCAAACTGCTGGTGCAGTGTCCTGACAGAAAATAAAAGAGGGAGAAATAAAGAGAGAAAGGAGAAGCATTTGTTAGTTTGTTTGTATTGTTAGAAAAACTGTTATCTTCAACTAAATCTAGTAACATTGTTATGAAGTATTGCAGACGATCAACTAAAATTGTTATTTTCCAGATAAACATGAATGTATCCTGACAAAGTTTATGAACAATTGGGGTGATGGACAGCATTTAGCACATGTACAACATCATATTATATCCAAAATGTGTCTTAAAGTTAGGTGTCTTATCAAAATTCAGTCTTTCATACTTCATCTGAATTGTAACCTAACTCCACTTTGTTTGTCTTCTCCCTTCACTGGAATAAAAATAAACTGTTAATGAATTGCCAATGAGGCGCTGCTGTCTGCTTTAAAAAGATGGGGCTTCGTTCCAGAAACATTTCTCAAAGGAACATCACATTAGCATAACAGTTCTCTTATAGCAAGTGGTTAGCAGCTCTAATGACCACGGTAAAGACATTAAGCCATTTAAAATAGATTCCCCTGAAAAAAAAGACACAGCTCATTGCAAATTGTGAATTCATTGCACGCATTTCTTTGTAAAAGTTGCCTCCAACATTATAGGCTGACAGGTAACCAAAACATTCAACCTCACCTTCTACCCAATATCCCCCAGTTTTGTTCAACCCCATTACATTTACTTCAGTTACACTGCAGTAAAAATCATTCTTCAAGAAAACAAAACTGCAAGAGCAAGTGCAAAGCATCACCTCTGTTTGTGGCGAACAGCCATGATCTGCAATTTCCTTTCAAAATCCCAAACCTGCACAAAACAGCAACTCCAGAATCCACTGAAACTCTCTAACAAAAGCACACTTCCCACGACTTCTGGTCTCCATGACTGTAAATGCTAGCGTTCTCTCTTGCTTGACCACATTTGCAGTTTCCCTTCTGGAATCAGACAGCAGACTGCAGTCCCAGGTATCTGGATGGAGGTTGTGACTTTGGGGAGTCTTGGCCAGTGATGCTATATTACGCAGTCAGGATGAAGCGTTACGTGGGAAGTCGAAGGCGTGGCGACAAGGATGAATCATTGGCAGAGGAATCAAAGAAAAGAAAAGTGACCTCTTTAAGGTTATGAGTGGATGTGCTTAAGGAAATTTATGGACATTTTATGTGCATTTATACACACATATTGAATCAGGTTTGGCAAAAGATCTTCTAAATGAGACAAAAATGTGTATGGGTTTCCAGAAGAATGAAGATTACAAACATGAAGCTATTTTTCAGGAAAGCAATACAACCACTTATGAGTAAACTTCTTATTAGAGTTACATTTGAAGATGTTGACCCCAGAGAATGCTGCTGAGGTAGAGAGTTGAGTCTTTTGGGTCAATGCTCTCAGCTGGGAACAGCTGTCATGGTAGCAAGGGACCAGGTCTCCAGCCATCATGTAAACACAAGTAAGCCAGCTCTACACCTCTTAAAGAAACAGTTCACCTAATAATAGAAATTCTGTCATTGTTTACTCACCCTCATGTTATTATCATTTCGAACCTATAACCTTCTTCCGTATAATCTATCTATCTATCTATCTATCTATCTATCTATCTATCTATCTATCTATCTATCTATCTATCCATCCCAACTCAATTCAACCTTTATTTATAAAGCACTTTCAAAATCATAAAAATTTGTGAAGAACATAAAAATGGACCAAAGTCCTACACATACATAGTATATAATCTAAAAATAAAAAAACATCAAATATTAATAGCATAACACCAAAACATACAATATGAAACAAATCATTCACAATTATCAGCCCTAATCAAACAACAAAAGCCTGCAAAAAATCTATCTCTCTATCTATCTATCTATCTATCTATCTATCTATCATTCATTCATTTATACATACATACATATACATATACATATATATGTATATGTATATGTATGTATGTATAAATGAATGATAGATACATACATACATACATACATATACATATACATATATATATATATATATATATATATATACTGAATAACTGCATAACAGAAGCTACTTCTCATAGTCAACCTTTGTGTTCCAGGAAAGAAGAAAGAAAGAAAGTCACAAGTTTTAAATAACATGAGGGTGAGTAACTAATGATTTTTTTTAAGACGCTCAAGTGTAAACATTAAAGACTGGAACTAGGGTCTATAGACTGGAACTATAGAACTAAGAACCATAAATCCTAATATAAATGTACAAACTAATTTTCAGGTTTAAATTAGATTCTGAATTGTTCTGTGTTTCAAAGTTCAAAGTTAAAAAGGTTGCTGATATGGCTAAATCTAGATCCAGTGATTCACCAATATAGAGTACATGGCTGGTCAATAGACATTAATAGATTTCTGTTAGACCAGACTGAGGTTAGCTCTGAGGGTTGAACTGTGGACTTTCTACGCCTTCGCAAAAGGCTAAACAAGTACTAAAATAGCAGCTTAAAGGGATAGTTCATCCAAAAATGAAAACTCTGTCATCATTTACTCACCCTCAAGTTGTCCCAAACTTATATGAGTTTCTTTCTTCTGACAAACAATTGCTGGTCCATTTTCCATATTATGGAAAAAATGCTATAGAAGTTAATGGGTAAATTATGTAAGTGGTGACAGAATTTTCATTTTTGGGTGAAATATCCCTTTAACTCTAAGGCAGCCTCTGATGATATCACTGTGAGGTATACATAAACTTTGTAACTTGTAACTTAGCTGTGCGAAATCCCAGGAGCAGACCCAAAAAGATGATGTATTTGGGACTCCAAAAGACAAGAACACTCTTTAAAAAGACATCAGGAAACCTTTGAGAACTTTGAGCTTTCCTTCAACTTCCCTTCAAATTCCTTGTGGGATCAGAGAACACAAGGATGACCTCATTCTGCCAAGAAAGCAAGACACAACATAGGGACACCCAAAATCTTGACTAAAATATAGTAAACTTTTGTTTGTGTGTATGATGAAATCAGATTTAACCACTTCACTGAAAACATTAATAATGATAAAACTTTTAGTTCCAGTGCTCAAATTCGATTCGCCAAGAGTGCTAGGATACAGTCCATCTATTATTCTAATAGACTTTTCATTGTTTGCATCAATCCACTTCTGTTTTACATGTTCCAGATAGAGCCTTAATGCATTAATGTGGATTTTTCACTAAACATTTTTGTAGGTTATATTGCTACGACAGTAAGTTGTGACAAACTGAAAGTCTATATGACTGAGTCATTGAATCATTATGCATTTAAACACACTCATTCATTCAGGAACAAAACAAATAACCACCTTTTTGAGTGACTCAATGAATCACTCACTAAAACAAATCATTCATACTACTAGGGCTACACAATGAATCCAAATAAAGCTTATAAAGATACAGCTTAGTGCAATCTTCAAATTGCTAAGGCAGTGCTTTAGTTAAATACCTGTATAATAAATAACTCTAAATAAATAAAATAATCCTAACAATACATATTTATATGATTACTTTTGTAAAAAAAAAGTAAAAGAGTTGTATACTCATCCAAATTCGGCCACAGATTCATTAAGAAACAAAATAAGTGACTGTCTGAGTGACACACTGAATCGTTCCGTCTACTGACTCATTCAAAACTCTGATTCATTCAGGAATAGAACTACAGTGTGAACTGTGTGGATTGACATTGTTTGGAACTACATTTTCTGGTGAATCAAAAATAGACACGCTACAGTAACTGGAATTTTGTGTCTATATAACTTACACATTATTAACTTTTTCTTGAACCGTTGTATATAAGCAATATCATACTCATAATATTGTGAAGCTATCCCTTGTAATATTATATAATTAAATGGAAAAAAGGCTAAGAGTAATTTGTATAACTGTGAAAAAGAAATTCTCCTCTAGTTTTTGTGTATTCTCTGTACAGATCCTCATTGCTCTAGTTTTTATGATCCATGCATGGCCTTAAAATGCCCCACAGACACAAGATTTCTCTCTGTCCCTCGCTCTCTCTCCTTTGTCTCAGACATGGCCTGGCTAGTAATTATCACCCATTGATTACATCAGAAGAGTAGGTGTGAGCAAGACAGCAAGGATGGATGGACAGATGGAAGAACAGATAGGGAGAGGAAGAGAGACAAGAAGGGCAACACAGAAGAGGGTGGAGAGCAGAGAAAAGGAACTATTTCCATCTCACTTGCTGATTCCCGTCTGCCACCTTGACTGTGTGTCTCTCCCTCTCTCTCTCTCTTTTTATTTTTCACAAATTAATTGAAAGTGTCTAGTTGAATCAGCACTCAGGACACACCAGAAAAATGACCACACAAACATGACTCAACCCCCATGCAGAGGACATTTAGGCTTTCAGTGAATTTATAAATTACTATGAACTTGGAAAATACAATTTGTAGAGTGATCAGTATAATTACACAAAACTAAAAAAAAACAATTTAATAAATACAATCTTAAAATATAAATATTGTAAGATTCATTGTAACTGCCTATAAGCGAAGTTCATTCATAAAAGTAAAATCTATATTTTCACCCACCATTGCATCCATTTGAAACTAGATACAGAGCAGCGGAAAGAAAGAGAAGTATCGATCAGTGAATCAGCTCATAGGTTAAAATCTATTCTTATCCATCATAGGGGAGGCAAAAGAGTGAAAGCAATGTAGAAACATAGTGATAATAAAGGAGAGGCTGAAGTCACTATGGTCAGTGGTTACAGTTTTAAAACTGTCATATTTAAGTAAATACAAATTTATGGAAATTGGCTCAAGTAAAACTTAAAGTAGCTCATGAGAATAATAAAGTAACTGATATTATATATATATATATATATATATATATATATATATATATGTACTGAGTATATATAAGTGCTGTCAATCGATTTAAAAAAACTTAACTAATTAATCGCACACTTTATTCTGAAATTAATCATTAATCGTGATTAATCATGATTAATCCCACCTAACTTTAAAGTTATTACATATACTGTTATATTGCAATAATTTCACATTCAATCTTCAAATTAATGTACAAACAACATAAAGAAACTATATTTCTAATATTTGTTTAATGGCATATTTTTAACTGAAGGCGAGTATTACTGATAACCAATACTACTGATGTCTCTAGGAAATTGTTCTTTTTTTCCTAATATTTAACCATTGTCTAGCCATTCAACATTAGAGTATAATTGAGAGCTATCAATTTTAACTTTTATTATACTTTAAAAAATAACTTCTAATTTAAATGAACAATCTTCACATAAACCCATAATAAATGTCATATTTTCCTGTGCCCTTCAGCAAGTTGGAAATATACAGAAATTGAATAAACTGAATTATCAAACACTAGGGAATTCTATATTAAATATAGATGAATCCTTAAAGCTACAAAAGTTATTGATTTCCTCTTTTTTCTTTTGTTCTTTGATTAACGGACATCATAGCAGCTGGGTTATTAGATTATTTGGCTGCTATTACTTTAACATTTCAATATTTTTAACGCCGTTAAACTGAAATAATCACCTGCGTTGACGTGCTAATTTTGACATTTTTTATATTGTGGTCATACGTTTACATAAACCTTGCAGAATCTATCAAAAAGAATAAAATCATTAAAAATTCATGTTTTTTATTTAGTTTTTAATTACTAAAATAACCCAGTTCAGTAGTTTACATATAACTGATTCTTAAAACTTTGAGTCCTTTGTTTGTCCTGAGACCCTGAACCCTTTCCAACAATGACTGATGAATTTGATATACATCTTTTCACACAGTGGACTCACAAAAACTGCAAACATTCACTTTTTCTCACAAGGCAACACAATCCATTTAGAGTCAGGAGTTTTAAGCTTGTTCAGGGCACTAAACAAAAACAACATGCAATTTTTTTATTCATTATTACAAAATATTTTGCAAATTCTGCAGGCTGTATTGTATGCAAATGTATGACCACAAATGTATAAAAAGCCATTAAGCCACATTTAGAGCCATATCTAGAGATCAGAATATCATTGGGAGTCTTTTTGACTTGGTCCTGCATGCAACCACCCAGAACACCCTAAAATCTTCACAGCAATGTACTAAAAACAACTGAGAATACTGTAAGTAATGCCCTAGAAATTATGCAAATGCAAACAGCTCACGTTTGGTCAGTTTGGTCTGCCAGATTTCATCTGAGGGAACACTCAGAAACCTGATCACAAAGAAAGCCCTGTAAGGGGGGTCCATTGATTTTTAGAGACAATGATATAATAGTAAACAACCACTTTTAACACCCTAGCAACCCCATAGCAATGAACAAATGCAGTAACTTTTTGCGCAGGCTAATTCTCTTTAGAAAATTTGTCGCAAAATAGAAAAATCCTTTAACCACCTCTGAAACTGTCTAAATTGACAGTAATGCATATGGTAAAAATCCACTGTATCCGTTGTTGTCTCATGTTATTAATAATTATGCCTATGATGTATGATTCCTTTAGGAAAGCCGTGAAATTAACATTAACGTAATTAAAATCACAACAAACATACATGTACCGGGAATAAAAAAGCCCATAATCTTCTACATTGCTGTACTTTGTTGATAGTGAAGCTGTTGCTGTAGGGAAGTTTTATGTATTTATAGACTAAGTGCCTTTAGTGCTTTTTGTAATGGACCCTATGCCTACTCTCTTATTCTCTCTCACTAACCCTCCCTTCATTTTTCCGATATTCACTGACAAGACTTCCGATTTTCCATTTTTTCATTCGAGTTATTTGAAAACTATTTAAATAGTATGTGTACTGTGCTAAAGTCTTAGGCTACTAGTATTTTCACCAACAAAAAAATGGTTTTAAGTCAGTTATATTTTTTATCGTTATCTTTTGCTGTAGTGTGTCAGTAGGAAATATCAGTTTACGTTTCCAAACATTCCATTTGCGATCAATTGTAATAATCCAGTGACATTTTTGTTTGCACAAGGAATCTGTCTGGAATGACATAAAGAAACAGAACAAACTGAGACAGACTAAGTCCAGAAGAACTGTGGCAATGTCTCCAACTCTGTGTGTGTGTGTGTGTGTGTGTGTGTGTGTGTGTGTGTGTGTGTGTGTGTGTGTGTAACCCATAAATATGCCAATATATGCATTGCATTCACTGACGCATTGATGTGATGCCATGAGTGATTGGATTGGTCAACACTGCATTGGTGAATTGGGGATTTCTTTGACTAGTCTGTCACAAACACACACACACACACACACAGACACACACACACAAAGAATTCCCAGGCAACCCATGCAGAACGCTTGTTTATTAAATTTTCATGTTGTTGAGTGCTAAAAAGGCAACTTTTCTATTGCTTTTTCACACACACACACACACACACACACACACACACACACACACACACACACACACACACACACACACTCTTTTCACATCATGTAAGAGGATGCCCTGTTTTTATAGTCCCAGTATTAACAAGAATCTCATGATAACCTATGCTAAAACTTTCAAGACCATGAACTACAGCCAATAACATTACTGAATCACTTGGTAACTAGGTGTCTCAAAGAAGGTCAAATGTTCTTAGCATTTTTGTGCAAACATGAAATGGCTACTGCCTGGCTGTAATTATTAACCTATCAACACAGTGCTTAGTCAGAAAAGTTTAGTGTTAGAAGAACAGATGAGCCTATTCACATCTCAAAGTAAATAGGTTCATAATGCTCTGAGCCAACTCACACAATTAAATCTAAGAATTCATGAGGGAAGGTAAAAAATAAACAGGTTTAAAATAGACAGGGAACATCAACAGAAGCCCATGACGAGCTCAATTTTTAAATATTTCAGCAAGGACTTCCAAGTGAGCTATTTTCAGCTTCAATTCATAATTTAATGCTCACGTTTTTCCTCCCAGAAACCTTGAAACCTTCCTCATACTAAGAAAAAAGGAAAGAAACAAGAAAAGATGATCCAATGTTTGTCTTTTCAACAAACCGATCTTAGTAAGACACATTATCTTTTTATAAGGACTTTCTTCCGCAGCCAATCTACTGTTCTGAGGGAGCCTAGCAAGAAGCTGTCCTTAACAACTGAACCAGTTTCATAAGTCTAGAAGGAAAAATGGCTGCCATTCTTACACTCTCAGCTTTATTACAGTGGAAAGAAACAACAAGGACTAGCACATTTTGCAACGATTATGCAAATTAAACATACAGTTTATGTGGAATCTAAAAAATCATTGGCTTGGAATATGCAGGTTTTGTATTGTCAGACTGCTCAAGATTAAAATGTGCTCTTCTCCCTAACAACGATTCAGTTGTTTATTTTGTGTACATTAGGCCATGTCATATTCATTTCATATTTGAACATCACCATCTTCATCTTTTATACAAAGCCCTGTTTTTCTGCTTTACCTGTTGCCTTTGTTGTAGTGGGTTGATCTGGCCTACCTATGACCTCTGTTGTGGTCTGTGTGGCTGTAATTATTCTTCATTGTATCTCAGCTCTGAGAGCCTATCTGATCCTAACCTTTGAATAATCCTAAAGCCTCTTTTTTGGATTCTGTGAATGGAGCACAGGTGGTATTTATTCCCTTCATTTCGCTTTTGCAGAGCCCACAAACTCACAGCCAACACTACCGCAAGCTAGATGCAGGGTTTAGAAGCAAGACACTGTTCTGGACGAGGTGTTCAAAGGAGAACAGCTCTCCAAGTAAGAGCTACAGGTCTTCACAGGGGACATTTCCAATAAGTTCTGCTATGTCTACATGATTTTATGATTTTGTTTTTTCCAAATAAATACAAAATTTAGGCTCATTGGAAAAACATGCCTGTGGCAACATTTCTGAAAAAATTATATTATGTTGCTTCTTGCATGATTTGCGACACTTTAAAATCGAAATGCTCAGTAAGTGGCACTAAAATTGCATTTAATTTTCTCACAAACAGGAGAACGTGAACGCCTGGGTGTTTTATTGTGTTGCTTATTGTACATATTGTGTCAGTTTGTAAACAAAGTGTCTGTTGGTTGGCACTAAAAGGTTACTCTTCTATTGAGTTGTAAATAGCATACCACCTACACTAAACCTAACCGATAAAGTTAACAAAAACAAATGTAAGATAACTCATTTGCTGAAGAAACTGTGCTATTTTAGCTTGTTTCTACAGGTCTTTGAGCCCTTTTATCGTGACTTATGTTTCACAGGACTCCTGAACACTCCATATTGCAAGTGCAGCACTTTACCAGGTGAGCTACTGAGCAAGTTTACTACACCAGAAAAGCCAAAAAATGGAACTTGTTATGTGATGCAAATGTCAAAATGTACTATGCTTATAAATTATGCAGTATTAACATTGTATTGTATTGTATTGTGCAAGGAACCATGCAAAAATAAGTCTTTATTAATCAATAATCTGCCCCTGCAATCATGTTGTCAAGTTTTTGGTGTTTTACTGCCACTAGTGCTCATTTCAGCTGGAAACTGCAGTTAATTATATTTATGGAAACATAGCTCTTTGTAGATTTGCCAAAAACATTGGTAGATGCACATTTTCCAATGTGCCTAAATTTAAGAAATGTTCAGTTTCAGTGGGTTCAGTTCTTTTAAAGGAGGAGGTTCCAAGAACCTAATCTCTAAAGGAGCTCTGGAGAGGAAGTAGAATTTTGTTTGTTGAGATCTGAGTTGGAACAGATTTGAAGTGAAATAGATGTCTGGGATATTTTCATTTTAGTTGTGCTTGTGATTATGCTTTCAGTGTTTTTATCTTAACTCTGCATATTCATATACAAATGTGTGTGATCATGTAGCATGTGATGGCACATATACGTGACCTGAACAGGTGCTGCATTCACACATCACCTCTCAATGATTAGCTCTGACCTGTTGTCAAGGCTGCCTGAAACATTATGAGCAGCTTGATTACAGCATTTTATCTGTCCCAGCTGGCCTGTTCTCAGCTAAGATTGAGATAACCCTAGTTACCGATCAAAAAATACACCAATATAATATCGCAGACCAACATTTCATCAAATACTCTCACGCTGACTACAACAAACGAAAGCCAAAAAGAAAATAGATCAATAAATCAATCAATAAAAACACTAAATGTTAACTATCATCTAACACATATAAATCAACTAACAACTTCCAATGAAAAATAACACAAAGACACAGAGGGGTCCCTCAGGAGTTACAATAGTCACATTTCTCTACTAAATATCAGTGGGCATAATGGGTTTAACTGGTTAAAATTAAGCATAATTGAGAAAATATGTGTGCTCTGTGTCATCTATAAGTGACGCTGTGTCACAAATTGCGTACTGCCGGAGTATGTGCTACATTTGATGAAAAACATTGAAAAAGTAGATAGTATGTGGACTCTTAATGGCCTCATGGGATAGTAAAGTGTCAATCGAACACACACATCAAAATCGGGGCGCTTTTTTGAGGAATGTAGGTGACAGTTACCGGTAGCCAGTGTCATCCATAGTAATTTTTCCCATTCTATAAATGTAAGTGATTGGTTCCCAACATTCTTCGAAATATCTTCTTTTGTGTTTAGCAGAAGAAACTCATTTTTGGGTGAACTGTACCTTTAATGGTGAAGAGAACACCACATTTCAAAGAGCACAGGATTCATGAAGATTAAAGTAAATCTGTATCCATATTTTTCACATCTGTCTGCCTTTACTACACTGTGAACTTAAGAGTGGGCGACATATGGACAAGCAGATATTGAGACAAACGTTCATTTTGAACTATGCTGCTCCTCTCAGCACATTCACTACACAAGTATTGAAATACCCCACTGCCACACATTTCTAGATGTGGCTGGTGAGTCGTGATGTAGTGGCGCCTATGACTCAATCATCGCATGGTCAAAGCTATAGATTACCATTTCCGTTGCAGATTAGTCGTCATAGGAAAAATTACATAACCTCGCCTCAATTTTCTATCACGTCATTTCCGTCTGAAGAGTAACTGTGAGGGAATAAGCGAAACGCAAGAGCCAGCCCTCGACGTCAGGTCCTTCTTCAAATCATTCATGGAGAGGGTGCTTGTCACATGAGAAGAAATCGTATTTTAGATCTCGAAACACACGATAGTGGCTACAGTCGCAACTTTTAGTAGAATCCATGTACCTTAAAGATACACATTTGTAGTTTGTAGTCGTCCACGCATGCATTGGCTGAGCCACTCGCGAGCCAATCACGAACCACACCCCGGTTGTAAAGCGGCGAAAGACTGAATTTCTTTTCCAGATAGTGGATATCTTATATTGTCCACAGACATAAAACAGACGTTTTAGCTTCCCTGTTGTTCAAACTATAAGTGTTTTCTTTCTTCACACGCCAGCGCGCAAGCCTAACACAATAGCCTTTCGCCAAGTTAACATTCGCTCTGTTTCACCATAAAAATAGTGTTTGGGCGCTTGCTTAAGGGTGAAGAGCACCTTGTGTTGCCCCCGGAGGTGCTTCGGGTGGAGTGGGGTGGCACGCGAAGTATGATTCATCCTCGCGCTCTGTCACGCCCCATCTCCCCATCTGCTTTTCATGGTGCACCTGTAACTCGCCTGGCCTCAAATCTAGCTAATTTCTACTCACACACTGCTGTTAAAACCAAGCCATGCAAAACTCATCTTTTCCATGAACTCCTGCTTTCTATGCAGTAGAGGCCACTGCAACCAGACGCTTTTCTCCAGCTAAGGACACCTGAAGACTCACGCGTTCGCAAACTGCAAAATCACGTTAATCACACGTTAAGGGTAGTGAAAAGTCATGAAGCTGTGACTCAAAGGAAAGCGAAAGTGTCGAAAACGTCTGTGGATGCACAAAGGAAATCGTCCAGCCCTTACTTTAGCATGGCTTGTTCCTTCTCCTCTTCCTCCCTTTGCCGAACCATCACTGCCATGATGACTTTCCTTTCCTCCTCCGTGAGGTGACTCAAGTCCGGCATATCAGGCATGGGAGCCGGCACGGTGGGTGGGCGAGGGCCGCTTTGGGGCCCTACCGAGGCGGACATCTTTTGCCCCGCTCCCAGGCGTATCTATTGGCAGTATCCCAAGCGCTGGAGCCACACCTCACGACATGGTCCACGGATAGAGCAGCGTTCTTTGAGAATAGTGCAAATCTCGCATGGTTTCAGGCACCCACAACTCTGCTTTTGTTTCTCTTCGTGTTTTTTTCAACCCACCCCTGCTCTTTTCTCGCTACCCCCACCCCCCGCCTCTCCCCTCCACCTCCAGTTACGGGAAGCCCATCATCTCTACGCCCGGAGACGACGCAAACAGAGGGACTCCGGCATTAGCTAGCAGGTCTGTGATTTCCCCCTTCACTGAACCGGGGGCTCGGTATTGGGCGACGGCAAAGGCGGAGTCCGTCTCTCGACCACTGATCTCTCTCTCTCTCTCTTTTTCGTCGCTCTCAGATTAAAAAAGAAGAGTCAATGGAAATGCAGATCCGCGAGCGCGTCTACCACTCTCACCGACCGCACGCTTACTCATATGTGAAATGGGCAAAAGGGCATCTATATGAGAGTCACCCCCTTTCCTTTTTCATATCGGTGTGTGTGCTCGACCGCGCACACCTTGTTCGAGTCTCTGTATTTTTAGGAGAAGCCTATCTGGTAATAGTTCGGTGCGCGCTCTCGTCAGGCTATTTTTAGAATCGCTCCCGTGCACCTCTTAAATACAATCAATTCGTCTGTTTTGTCTGACTGAGGGATGTCTGTAATGAAATTATCCGCGAAAGTCTCATGTGTGCATGACATAAATCATCTCTAGACATCTTTAAAAATACAGTAGGCTACTGGAGCCCAGATGGTCTGTATAACTGTTAAATTGAATGCATAGTCGAGTTGAAACCAGGTTTTGAGCGCTGATCTATAATAGAGATATAATAATCATTATATATAGATCAGTGGTTGTGAGAAGAAAAAGAAAATCAAACAGTAATACAGTTTATACGATTAGTTATTTCGTAAAATGGAGATGATTTACATAAGTGCAAACTGTACTTGTTTTCAGAACCCTGGACAGCGACACGTGACGCAGAACAGTCACTCATTTCACTACACTGTAAAAAAAAGTGTTAAGCGTGCAATTAGTACCATTAAAGAGCTATTTCTACCTTATTTAACCCATAAAAACTAGTTTTGTTGGTATAAATTAATATATTTGTAATGATTCAGTGATTGACTTAAAATAAATAAATAAAAAATGTTAATTTAGATGTTACCATTTTAGTTTACCAATGTTTTTTTTAAGTATGGACAAACATGATCCGCTAAAAATTAAGTCAGTAAAGCCAAACTCCATACTTCAGAAGTTTCTTTTTTGTGACATCAAATTTTTTTAGCAACTTTGTAGCTACTTTCTGTGATGCCATGGTTTGTTTATGCCACGGGTTTATTGTCCCAGGTTCGAGGTATTACCCCATTAATGAGGCATGGCCATTTTTCAAGGTGGACAATTTTGTGCTATAACAAGTAATTAGCAAATGTTTCCGTATATTTCTCTCAATAATATACTGACTGATGCATCGTCATATTGTACATTCTGGACTCTTATCCAAAACTACAACTTAGCTGTAAATGCGAACTATTCTTAAGGTGGCCAATTTTCTTCATCTTCCCCTAATTATTTAAGAGTTAGTAACCTTACTCTTATTCAATATAAACAAGTTCATATCTGTTTATGATGTTAGCATTGAGATAAATACTGAAATGCATACAATAACATGGGGCATGATTTACACAAACAGTGTAATTTACAGTATGTGTATGCATTTAAGATTAGGCTACTTAGGATAACCTCCATGCCCAGGGTCATACAATAACCTCTCACAGAGTGTAAACGTGTTATGTGTATGTCTGCAGCCATGTGGTATGTGTATGCAGAGCAATAGCTCATCCAAAAATGAAAATGCTCTAATTGTTTGTAAATTCTCATTTTGTTCCAAACCTGTAAGTTTTTGTTTTTTTGAATTATGACTGTTTACTTATATCTTTTTGACTACTTTTTTGCAGTACTGAATCATTATTTTCCTGTTTATTATCGTAAAGCTTCTTTGAAACAATCTGTATTGTATAAATCGTTATATAAATAAAGATGACTTGACTTTTTTCCATGGAAAATGAAAGGAGAAATCTTTGTAGAATCTTTACATTGCCCTTTTTCATACAAAAAGACAGTTCATAGTTACCACATCTGTCAATGTCCAAAAGACTGCCAAAGATCTGGAATGTTCTTCAAATCCTTACCCAGCATGTCAGTGCATTGGGCCAGGTTTGACATCACTGATGACACGTCATTGATTTTCACATGGTGTGGTAAACGCACATGATGCAGCAGTTTTAATATATAGAATGGAGAATGATATTTGAGAACTGTCATGAAAGAAAAAAAGCTTTCCATGAATAACTCATATTTCAGTCTCAGTCACAGAGAGCTATCATATGGACTTTAAAAATAGTGCACATAAAGTATGGACATTTCAGGGTGGGAAATTAACTCGCGTCACCTGCTAAGTTCAGGTAGGTTATTTTTTATGTAGCATTAGTTATTTAATTATTACAATGGCAGATTATTTTTCTCAGATTGACCTTTTTATTATTTTAATGTGTTCCATGAGGTTTATTTATAATGCTAATAAAGTCTGCACACAAAAAAAGTCAATAAACAGCCATTGTTATGATTGACCAATGTCAGTATTGCGCTTAAATGGTTTTTGAAAACATCAAAATTATGAAACTGTTTATTAAACATGCAGCTGCTGTCACCATAGATGCATTCAGTACCATAGATGGTATAGATGGTTGCTTCACCTTTCAACAAAAGTTTCTTGCATACTCTTCATTGCACTGCACAAAAACAATCTGCAGCCAAATGCTCTGAACAAACATCTAATCCTCTGATGCGATGCAGGACGCCATTAAAAATAAACCATCCACTTGTCCCTGGCACTGATGTCCTTCTGAAGTCTGTACAGAGATGTAAATATGCTGTTTAAACAGGACATGTCAAAGTGCATATTCTTTTACTCTTCCATTTTTCCTGTTGATTAGAGTAGCTCAAGTTTTGTTTGAGCAAACTCTGAGTTTTCGCATTCAAGAATGTGGATTGGTTTTAAGCAGGTTTCATCGCCATAGTAAGTTATGCTACACGGCTACCCTGCTCCAGAGGTTTTATTCTGAGTTAGAAATCACAACCCCAAACTGGACCAATAAGCTCTGAGCAAAGTGACATATCTCATGCAATAAAGCCACTCCCCCTGTATCTCTTGCTTCAAATTAAAGCAGTTTACAGCAAAAACATTTTTAGAGGCAAAAATTGCCTGTCTTTTGCTGCTAATTATTTGGTATATTCTTATTATATTAATTATATAATACATTTTATTTATTCAAATAATTATATTAACTGTCAATTAATATTAAACTTTGCATTTGTTAATTTAAATATATACATATAAGTTTTACTATATAAAGCTTTTAAAATTATTAAACTTGTTTTCTTTCGAGCTCTCTATGAAATATAAATTATTAAATTCAGTTGATTAATTTGCATCGTCAGATATTTTCTTCATGCTGCCTTCTCAAACATTAGCTGCAGCGACAGTGTCTATTCCTGCCTTGTAAATGCATTTAAAATTCATTATATTTTTAACAATGACATCTCTTAATCTTGATCTACAGTAGAGAAGTGAATTGTGCCAACTCTCGCGAGAAGTGAATTAAACCGATGCTCTCCGTGTTCTGTGTGATGGGCTGCTTGCTGCATGTGTCACACTTTCAGGTGCTCCAGAGTTTATAACGTTAGATAGAGCGTTGTGAACCCACTGAACCTGATCTATCCCGGTTGGATTTATTTGTTACTCTGAAATTCAGCCAGCTTCATGCAACAGGTCACTCGAAGCAGTCTTTTTTTCTTTTCTTTTCTTGTTTTTTAATTGAATCACTCAACATTTTACACCCCAGAGGGTGAAGACAAGAAAAAAAGATTACAATGAAGAAAATTAGATAAAGACATGGAAATGACATGGAAACAGGTTTCTGATTTCAAAATTAGAAACAAATACAAATAAAATATGCAAATATATTTGCCCATGTGACGTCACATATCCCACAATACTCAAGCGAGCCATTTTCAGCACTTAGTTAAACAAATGCTTTATGTAGTCTATAACGAGGAGGACATTTTAAGTGGTGAAACCTGCAGGATGTTGAGAAATACAGATGTTTCAGAAACTCTTTGGCATTCGATTCGATTACACTTTGAGGATTGCAACAAGAGCATACAACACACATGCTAATGCTTCAAAGACTCAAATATGAAAAATTCACACACACACACAGACATGCCTGGAGGGCAAAACATACCCAGATGACTGTTATGGTGTATAAGAGGGCAAGGCTGACAAACTTTTGCTATACATAGCTACTTTACATTTGCTAAGTATAGCAGGTGTATGTTAGTATAAGGAACACAATCGTATTGTGTCTATTTCTTTATTAGAATGCAAATTCGTTTAAACTAACATAGCCTAGCTTTGGGAAAGGATGGATATTAGCTTATTATTCTTCACAAGGTGTCACTCTCTTCTATACTGCTCAAATGAAATATTGTATCCGAATAGCAAAATAAACACAATGCACAAATACAGCAGTTAAATACACTTAAGTGCACTTCTAAATGACTACAAGAACTAGCGCAGTGTAGCACCAGCAGATTTAAAAAAAAAAAAAAAAAAAAAAAGTTATCTCGCGCCCTCTGTTGATGGGACACGGCATTACAGAGGAATATACCCAGAGGCTAGTTGTCATAGCTAGCTTGTACTCCATTTAATATTTTTAAAGGTAGACTTTTTTTTTTTTTTTTTTTGGTCTAAATTTACAAAACGTGGTTGCCAGGAGATTACCGTGGCAAAAATACAAGACAATGTTAAAATTACAAGATTATATTTTGATGACTGTATATTGTACAGCTCCTAACACAATATGAGAAAAATCGTAGCGCTCCAAATAGGAAAAAAGAAATCCTTTTACTGCAGGTACGTAGAGCCAAAGGAATAATTGAAAACGAACAATGAAGCAAACAAGCACACTGAATCCAATTCAGGCTGAAAAAGTCTAGCAAAACAATTTTTTTGCATTGTTTATTTATTTCACCTGTTGGAGCTGTATAATTGTAATATTCTATGGTGCTGTGGATTTGTAAACCGTTTTGAATCTATTACCCAAATTGGCATGCAAGTCATTGAAGCAGACCTGGAGACCACTAAAGGACATAACATGTAGTTAAAAATGTAGCATGTATTAAAAAATGTAGCAAATTTGAAAGAAAAAAAAACAGACATTGACATTTAACTGTAGACATACAAAATCTAATTTTCATATTAGATTCAGGTAAGTGCTCTTTAGATTCAAAAAAAATTTTCCAGACGGATTTTATTGCAATCTTCTGGATGTCGTGCTGCAATACCGTTGCGAAGAAGCATTTCTGTGTATGGTGGCCAGAAAGTATCATCAGTAGTCACATAAGGGTCATGAGGAGTTTCTAATGTTTTATTGGTCAATCTCTGCAATAAAAAAAAATAAATGTGCATGACTAAATGTGTTAATAAATAGTAGGGGTGCAACGGTATGCATATCGTGTATCGAACGGTTCACGGGCAAGTTCCAAATGGAAGTGATCATCCTTATCCCCTTGGATTGGGGACTTTGGAGTGAGCAGGGCACGTGCGTGTCGTTATTTAGTCGTTTGGAACGCACTTGGTGAAGGGAGCGATCTAATTTCCTCATTATCTTCAGCTGGGATGTTCCCGTGACAACGCAGAACAGTGTCCGTCAGCAGATTCGCTGATGGACAATGGCATTAAAAAAAAAAAAAAAGCATATTTTATATAGCATATATAGCATATTTTAAAAACGTTTTAAATATAAAATGCAGGTTTATTTTTCAACAGTTATGCTAACAACAATAAAAAGACGTTTATGACATTAAAACAGCGACATCTGCTGACGGACAACATGCTGCGTTGTCACGGGAACATCCCAGCTGAAGATGATGAGGAAATTAGATCGCTCCCTTCACCAAGTGCGTTCCAAACGACTAAATAACGACACGTACGTGCCCTGCTCACTCCAAAGTCCCCAATCCAAGGGGATAAGGATGATCACTTCCATTTGGAACTTGCCCGTGAACCGTTCGGTACACGATACGCGTACCGTTGCACGCCTAATAAATAGGGTTAGTAAAAAAAGCACTTTGTATCAGGAAACAATTTATTTTCCACTCTATTGTTTCAAATTTTCCTCCACATAAGATGATTAAAAGCATAAAGCAACAATATAAAAAGAAATGTTTTATTTTGATGGGTATCTGAACATACCTCGATAATCTCACTCAGTGAAATCAGGTTAATCTCTGCATCATATGCAGCAGCCTGAAAAATCCAAATCCAATATTCATAAGCAACAACCTAAAAAAAAATCCAAATCCAATATTCTCTGATCTAATTGAGAGGATGAAGGTGGCACCTACTCTTTTTTTCTTTGTGTCGTTTCCTTGGGGATCAGGAAGTGGGAAGTGCTCAGCTAACATGTCACTCAGCATTTCCATGAGACTGCTGTGATAGTCCTTCAGATTGTTAATTTTTCTCTTCATATCCTGCAAAACACTGCAAAATATATTAATATATAAAAATAAAATAGTAATAATGTAGAAAAACAGCTTTGGATTAAAAATGTACTATTTAAAATATATTTATTGTCATGCATTTGGTGCTCATTTATTATAGGTGCTCAGTTATTAATAATTGTGCTTACTATAAATCTTAAAAAGAGTTTTGTGATGCATATTTTTCAGGATTATCTGATTAATATAAAATGCAACACAACAGCATTTCTTTGAATTGGAATCTTTTTTAACAGTTTTGATGAATTTAATGTATCCTTGCTGAATAAAAATATTATTTTTAACTCTAACCCCCAGTTTGTACAAAAATATGAAGTGAGCTTGTGTTCCATTCTAACATGATGTTACACTAGGCTTGACATCATAAACACCAAACGGATAGTGCCATTAATTCTTACATTCGTTGTAACCAAATGAATGAACATTCCTAAAAATAATTCTCTTCCTGTATTTCACAGATAAAAATGTACAGGTTTGGAATGACCTGATGATAAGTACATAAATTATGACCATTTTTAATTCTTGGGTAAAGCAGATGTAAAAATGTGATTTTTAACCTTGGCATAAAACTAACAACCTGTGCTCGGATTTCTCGTTTTCACGTTGCAATCTGGTGATTTTCTCACACACTGCATTCAACGCTTCTTTCTTCTCAGCTTGCCATGTCTGCTCCCTGAAAAACATTTTCATAGAGATCACAGAGTTAATACATGTTGTTTATATTATACCTGAATGAATTTTATGATATAAACCTTAAGAAAAAGTTCATTTAAACATAACTTAATCTCATTAAGTTATTATCATTAACTAAAACCATAAAAAGAAAAATGTCTTTACTTGAAATGAAGCAAATGTTAACAAACAAAATATATACTTAAAAAAAAAAAAACTTTATTAAAAAAAATTCTTTCAGCTAGTTGCCAAGGCTACATTTCTCATTTCGGCTTAAAGTTAACACTTAGGCCTGGTTTCACAGACAGGGCTTAGACTAAGCCAGGATTAGGTCATAGTTCAATTAGGACATTTAAGCAATCTTTATAATCGTGCCTTAGAAAAAAATATTACTGATGTCCATCTTGAGACAAACAAAGGCATTGATATATTTTAATATCAAACAGTGCAAGTTTCTTTCAGTTGAAACAGCTCAGACTTACAATTTAGACTGGGACTAGGCTTAAGCCTTGTCTGTGAAACTGGGGGATAAAGTTCTAACAATAATAGTATATCAAATATATTGAGAGAACAAAAACCACTTAAACTGCACCTTTTCAAAATCTTTTTCTGGGCATCCAGCTTTGCTTGAGAGCATGACAGGACCATTTTAAGTTGATTGTTGAGTCTTTGCAACTGTGAGGAAAAATTATATGAAAACTTGTAACTGCATTTACTTTTTGATACACTCACTGCCAATTGAGTGTTATTAAAGTGAAAACTTACTTCTTCTTTACCAACCGCTAATAAAACTTCAGGACTTCTTGTCAGCACTGTAGGAAAAAAAAAACATAAGCTGTCTTCACAAACTATGCAATTAAAATATGTAATCTTGAATACTGAATAAAAACCTTTTTTTTTTTTTAAATCTTGCCCCTTTCATCTAAATTGAAATAGTACATAAAACAATAGATAATAGCTTACATTTTGTTTCCATTTCTTGCCATTGCTCTAGCTCAGATGTGATTGCAATCAGGCGATTCACTGCCTAGCCACCAAAAAAAAAGAAAGAAGATGATTTGAGAAATTTGTGAATATTTTTGTCTTAACTGAAAAGCAACGTTAATATGCACAGCTAATTTTTAAACTCAAAAGTAGTGAAAGGAGAAGGACAAACCTCATTTGACTGATCATCATTAGCCTCTGTATCTGCCAGAATTATCTCATTTTGAAGCTGAAAGACATAATAAGTGCTTACTGTATGTTGACATGGCAGTTGCATCCCAGCTGCATTTCGTCTGCAGCTGCTGTCTAAAAAGATTCACAACATCAAAAAGCTAAATGTAAGCAGGCGAACCTACATTAAGTGAGGCCCCAGGCAAAATGAATCATTGAGGCCCTTCTAAAAGATTCTTTTTGTTTTGTTAAAATATCTTCAGTACCTAGAGATATAATTATACAACATACAAAATGTAGTCAAAACACATCTAACAGAACATAATTTTTGGTTTTGGTTTTTTACACGTTAAAGTGCTTATTTTTAATTAAAAATATCTTTATAATCGAAAATAGAATACAATACAATCTTCAAAATACAGTGCAATCTTCGTATTTAGAAATACATGGTAAGCATCTTAAATTAATCTTTATTTTATTATACTATTTACACTAAGCGAAAACAGCATATTTTCTTAAGTGCAAATAACCATATTCTATTTACACTGTAAAAACAGCAGTATTTTATTCGCAATAAACGCAAATAGTAGTTAGATGCTATTTATACTTAGTGCAAATAGTGGCAGATATCAGTACTATTTCTGTATTGTAATACTTTCTAAAACAGTATGCAATTATAACATTGAATGAAAGTTGTCACATTTATTAAAATTGTTAAATGGATGCTGCCCTATTGGGACAATAAAGCCCTCACTACACCAATCCCTAACCCTACCGATAATCACCCGTGAGGCACTTTATTTTCCACTTTTTGAATATTTCCTATTTTTTCTTAACGACGTATGCTATTTACACTAAGTCCAAACAGCAATGGATTCTATTTACAATAAGTGAAAACAGCAGTATTTTCTTAGCGATATGGTATGTACACTAAGTGCAAACAGCACTTTTTACATTGTTAAAATAGCAGGATTTTCTGCTATTTATACTACTTAATGCAAATAGTGTCAATTATCTGCACCTCAGTATTGTCTGCCAACAAGGCGGGCTATTTGAACTTAGTGTAAATAGACACTGCATTTTTTTTTTTCCTTGGTGATATAAGAATGTTAAAGGAACATTTAATTTTATCATTTTGGGAACGTTACTTTTAAATGTTCTATGAACATTCTGAAATAACATTATAACAATAACAAGTAATAACATTTAAAATTAAAATGTTAAAACATTTCATGAACTTTGTATAAATAACATTTCTGTGCTAAGGTTTTGAGAACATTATTAAAGAGCAGATGACTTCGAGAGAACCCTTCCAGAGTGTTAGCCAGGGTTCTGAGAACGGCCCCTGTTAGCTGGGTCTGCTACGCCCTTTTGATCTATAAAGAATTGTGTACTTTTATAACAAATATGCTTCACCTAATCTGACAACTGAGCACTTGTCTGAAAACAAGACCATGGCACGTTACCTTCTGTAGCAGTCCAAACTGCTCCTCGCACTCCTCTAACAACACTGCTTTTGCAGCAGCCTCTGAAGACTGGGCGTCCTGCTCCATTTCTCTCTGCTTTGATGGTGCTTGAGTCTACAGGTGTGAAAAAGCCGAACAAACAATAAGAACCAAACAGAAGAGCAGAAAAATGGTGAAAACTCCAGCCAGATATATACACACTTGTATTGAAAAGGTGAATGTACAGAGGACTGACACGTTAGCCGTGTAGCTAACAGTTAGCTTGCTATTTCAAATTACTAACGCGACAGTTTTGTAAAGTACAAAAGCTTACGTATATTTTGTGGCGATAACACACAGTAAGCCCAAATTACACAGTCACTATGGTACTTTCCATTTATAGTTTTTCTTTTAAGTGAATGCTACACCCGAATTTGGCACTAAACACTGTATATGCCAAACAAAAATACCGCCAGCAACAACGTCATGACGTAATGGTGGCGTCGCACGCTGTGGACGTTCAAGTGTTCTGTAACTGCGCTGCTTATGAAAAATGTTGTATTTTCATTTAATCCTACTTCTCATTTGTCTCCATATGGGACAGAACATAAATTAATATTTGCCATTAATGTTAAACGTGGCGAGAATTATATAAGAATCATGAACAATCATATAAATATCACAAGACTGCATCAACAGAATTTTAAAACGACACAAAACTCACTTTGCAAAAATACAAATTCTGCGGATTTGAGGTAAGTGTGTTGAGTTCCCCAATATTTAACTGCAAAATAGACCATCAGGCAAGCACACAAGAAAGCAAAAGCCACCAGAATGTTGTCCACCAGAGGGCAGCAGAAGAGCAGAACTTGAGCGAGAGAACTTTCTGCAGCATTCTTGTCTAGAAGGCTGATAGTTTTAAAGAGCTTTATATTCTGCAATATTCTGATTCATTTTACGTTAATATATCATGAAAGAATGTAGCTTAGAATAATACGTAGATTAAGGCTCTGAGAAAAACACACGTTGTGTTTTCTGATTAGGCTGTCTTAATTCAATTGAGCAAAAACTTTCTGATATATGGGCGTTTAGCCACTTTTGACCCAGTGGACTGAAAAGAAGCCCTATTGATCTTAAATAAGAAAATACACTCCCACTAGTTTAATATGTTTAGCCTACTAACAATTTCCAAATATACCGTGTAGGCCTACTTATTTTTTAACGAATACTTTTTTGTGTTTTTTTGGAATGTCATGAACTTTTCATAACATTTTTATTTTAATTATTTGTCTTTAATAGCATTTTGTGATGGAAATGACAATGATGAAAACTTCTCTTATTTTCTTTTTTGCCTTTTTTTTCTTTTGCCTTGCCACTGATTTACTTGCCACTGATGCTAGCATTTTATAACCTATTCGTTATTGGAAACAGGCCTACATTTAAGAAGTGATGTTTCCTTTCTTCTTCTTCTTCTTCTTCTTCTTCTTCTTCTTCTTCTTCCTCCTCCTTTCTTTTTTTTTTCTTCAAGTGCACTATACTTCAAGGCTACACTATACTTTCTGGGAAAATAATAATAATAATAATAATAATAATAATAATAGCCTAATATAGAAAAAATAAAGAAAATCTGTCATTTTCAAACAATAAATATTTCAATGTTTTTATTTTTAACAAAAATTCCAAATTTCTGGGTGATGCTAAAACAACATTGTAAATTCAATATAAATATTTTTTGTCCATTTAAAAAAACAAAAATAAAATTATGACCATTTACTTTTGCTTCTATAACCACAAAACAGCTAGCCTATATATATATATATATATATATATATATATATATATATATATATATATATACATTCTCTTGCCTTTACACTTCATCTTCCTCTTTAAAAAAACAACGTTATGATAACGTTACATTAGGCTACTACAACAGTTAGCGTTCAAAGTGTTGGCCTGCTGTTGTTCCTTTTATACATGACACACACCTGCTACTGACAGCACACTCAATGCGTCTTGTTTTTAAAGCTCACACCCTCTTTAGCACATTATCCAGTTTTTGGCGTTATTAATCTCCTCAAACTCAAATAGGCTTAAGGTAAGGAGGCAAAAGAATCAAACATTATAAAAGACCCCCTTTTTAGCAGAGCTGACATGAGGGCCCTGGTCTGAACGCTTAACGAGTCCCCTCCTGAACATGAAACTCCAACAAAATGAGGACGTATTCTTTAACTGAAAAGTCTCCCCACACAAGTCTAACAAATCATTTAAAATCACCAAAAGGGGGACGAAAGTCAGTGCCTCACAAAAAAGAGAGAGTTTCATTGTAATTCATTGACTTGTTCAAAACGCCAAGCTAAAAAGGCGAGAAGAAAAGAGCGGACATTCATGGGTACAGATGCTTTCTCGAGGAGAGACTCCAATGTATGGCCTTTGTTCGCGCTGCGTTAAACTGTTTAAAAGAGGGGTTAACGCAAAATCCGACAAATTGTCTGAAATTGTGTGAACTTCAGAAACTATATGCCTCCAAACGTTCGCGTCTTTTTTGTGTGGCTGACACACTTGTTTCATGGTGAATCAGAGTCCAGCCATAGTGCCATTGTCACTTGTCACATCAGGGTGGATGGCTCATTTGTCCTCAGCTTTACGTTTTACGCTGGAAATTACAGCTTCAACGTGAACAAAAAGGATTATATAGCCCTTGGAGAAAACTGGACCAAAACTTGGAGTTTTTGTGTCTTTCTTCTCCTTTTTCTCCCCAGCGCCCCAGATTTGTGTTTCTCACATAAATTTCGCCCAGAATGGAAAAACACACGTTATTGGGTCAAAAGCCAAGTCACGCTATTGCAAAGTGAAAGAGAGAGCGGAGTAAGCCAAAGGCTCTCTGTTTTCTTCTGCAGAGAGCAAAAACAATAGCGTTAAAGGGGCAAGAATGTTTTTCTTCCCTTCTTTTTTTTTCTTTTTGAGGAAAGAAATCAAGGCAGTTAGCGATTACAAAAAAAAAAAAAGTATGAAGCTCTTGGCTGTCGTGCACAAGTTCGTTAGCTCTTCTGTCAATTAATGTTTACATGGCAGTTATGTAGCTAATAGCCTATCTGAAAATGTTTACGTTTTTTAAATTAAACCGAAAATATAATTGTCAGGGCTATGCGTAAAAATATAGTTATAAATTACTAGCTATAAAGCTCAGACTTTTATTTCTGTATTGTTAAATCACTTACAATTTAGGCAAAATGATGAACAAAACACAATTGTTGTTGTTTTTGTTGTTGTTGTTGTTGTTGTTAATAATAATAATAATGTTTTATCAGATTATGACGATTGTTATTGATGTACAGACTCGGCTATCATCTTTGTAAAAGGTATAAATGTTTTTATTTTCAAACTCAATACATTAAACGACACATTGGGTATTGGTACAGTGGCCTAATTTTGAAAGGCACTATATTGCAAGTAAACTGTACAAAAACTTTACAAAAAGCAGTCACTGTCGATTGTGAACAAATGAAGCATATACGCAATAAATACACATGTAAAAATATTTTTCTTCTCATTAAGAGGTTGTATTGCTCTGTTTGTTGCCCTGATTCGTGAAATATTCTCATTAAAGCCATTGCATTACATACAATATATTATATATAAAAACTTAAGCTGCTAGTTCACATTGAACAAATAAGAGTTAGACTTGCATAGTCTGGCTATAAATTAAACTAATTCAGTTTCAGAAAACACTACAATCATTATGTGCATGCGTGTCTTAAAATATACATTTACAAAGGTTTAAATCAATATACAGTGGTTTATATCAGACGTCGATGTCTATTTCCACGTCCTCGTCCTCGGAGTAGTCTTGACTTGTGTGGTCTGAGAGAGACGACATGGGGGACAGACATAATTTGTGCGCACTCTTGTACTCGTGACCCAGCCGTGGCGAGCACTCAGGCCCCGGATGCCCCGTGGCTCCAATTGCACACCTCTCCAGGTCGGCCAGTTTAGCGATTTTATCCAGAGGCAGTATACCTGTGGTTCTGACCGAATCCACGTCCGCTTTCATCTCCTCCAGGTCTCGCTTTAGTTTTGCCCGTCGATTCTGGAACCAGGTTATAACCTGCGCATTTGTCAGCCCCAGCTGATGGGCAATTTGGTCTCTGTCGGCGGGCGACAAGTATTTCTGATGGAGAAACCTTTTCTCCAGTTCATATAACTGGTGATTAGTGAAGGCCGTCCTAGATTTTCGGCGCTTTTTGGGACTGTCCCTTTGACCAAACTGAGTCAACCCATCCCTTCCTGTGGATAAAAGAAAGTGATTAAAATTAGGTGACACCGACAGTTTATGCTTTTGTAATAATCGCGATTAAAGTCACAGCAGAACAATTTACTAGACTATTGTTAATATACAAATAATAACTGCTAATAAAAAACTGTATTTACTTTATATAACAATTTGAACTTTAATAATGTATTCCTTTTGTATTGAAACGATGATATGGTATTCTATAAAAGATTAAAATAGCCTGTCAAATGAGTCCAGCTATGATCAAATATAAATTAAACATTTAAATTAAATGTTCTATATTGGCATCAATGGTTCCATGAAGAACCTTTAACATCCATTGATTCTTTCCATAACGCAAATGTTTTTTTTGTTTTTGTTTTTTTACATTTTAACTTTAATAAAGTATTCTTTTTGTATTGAAACGTTGATATGGTATGCTATAAAAGATTAAAATATGTCAAATTAGTCAAGCTATGATCAAAAATAAAGTTAAATTAAACATTTAAATTAAATGTTCTTTATTGGCATCGATGGTTCCATGAATTACGCAAGTGTGTGTTGTTGTTGTTGTTTTTTTTACAGTGGCAATGCTTCTTTTGGTTCTTTGGGGAACCAAGCATGCATGATTCTTCTTTGGCTTTGCTGTAAAAACACTTTTTTAAAAAGTGTTTACCTTTAATTGTTACCTGACAGAGATATTACCCATAAAATATAGTTTTGTTGGTGTACATTAATGCATTTAAGTTGAGAATAGTTTTGATTTTAATAAAACCAGTTAAGAGGTTACCATTTTTATCAGTATTAGGTCTGCCTTAGCCTATTTGTACACGAATTGTAATAGATTATTTTTACAATCTAAAACTTCATTTACAACCCCTAAACATGTTCTTTTCTTACCTTCTGCTGCTTGGAGTACACCTAATTCGAGACCTTTGAACGTTTTGCTGGCCAGCTCCTGAAGAGCACACAGAGGCGATGTTTGAGTGATGAGAGTCTGCCGTGATACAGTGATGCTCTGCCGGGGTCTCTCTGATGCTGGAAGCCGGTGAATCCTGGGAGTTCGTTTGACAGTCGGTTTGCTGAGGATGTCTGCGATGCTGAAGGGGGTTAAGGGCTTGTTGCAACTCGCAGGTGGTGGAAGGTGGTCCAGGGGGTTCAGCCCATGGCTCTCCATAGCCTCACAGACTTTGACAACTTTGGTCGTCATCATCCAAGCCGTTGCAAAGCCCCTTTGGTTATAAAATTTGTGTACAAATTTGGCGAGACTTTTAATTACAGTATATAATGTTTGTTTAAAAATCTACCACTTTCTATCCCGTTTTACGAAAGTATTTTGGCACATGAGTAATAGCCTATAGCTGCACAGCAACAATGGCAACGTCCAACGAGTTCCTCACATCACTACCCAGTGAATGAACAGTTAGCCTCGCGCGTTGACAGCTCTACAGTTCTGTTCTGAGTTCTGGAGACTGAGGACTACTTAGTGCTCAGTTAATTATCTATGACGGAAAGGCGGAGTCGTATAAAGTGATGAAGGTTTGTGTTTGGTGGCTGTTGTTTGCCTATACTGCACAAGACAAACAGTCAAACAGTCCTAAACGACGGCTGATAGGTTAATTCTCAGTTCTGTTTTGTTGAATTGTAATTCCGGCCAAAGATCTTTAAATGTAAATAACTGGTGATATAACCTACTAAAAATAGCTAAATAAATAAATACATACATATTTTAAACCAATAATCAATAAACTTTTGAATAATTTCTACATGAATTCATTATTTTCATAGCATGATTTAATTAAAATATATTTCCACAATGCTACATTTGGGAGCAGCCGTGTTATCAAGTGCATTTTTCTTCTCAGACATCATAGGCTAAGAATTTTCTGAACAATATAAAATGAAGATAGGTGAGACTGCGTGTAGTATGAATACATTATTTATTTATTAAATGTAAAACATAATGTGTACATTTGATAGGCCTACTGAATTAGCTAAATACTGAATTTTATTTTTTGGCCGTTTAAGGTTAGGAGCTCATTTGTCCGGAGCGCTAAAATTACCATATTTATTAGGCTATAAAGTAGGCCTACATTAAAACCTTGTTTTCAGATTACGTTAAAAAGTCGTATATTTTAAGACATGTTTTCCCAAACAGCACGTAATTTGTTCGTTACTAAGTCAAATTATAAAGCGCATTACAAAAGCTGTCAGTTTTGAAAGTTATTAAGTTCCGAACTTTCACCAAGATAGCCTAGCTGCTACCAAATATGGAAATTGCAATGTCAAGGAACCTAAAGTTATTAAAAGTTTATGAATTTAATAATAATAATAATAATAATAATAAAAGTTAATTAAAAATATAGTGGTGGCCATTGTTACCTAAACTTGACTTATAAAAAATTTTGTTGGTATAAATGAATGTTATTAGGTTGACATACCAGACATCAAATAATATTTTGACTTGAATAAAACCAGTTAACTAGGATGTAACCATTTTATGTCATCATTTTTCTGCACAATATTTTTTAGCCTAATTTATGCTCAGTTTAGAGATTAATAGAAGTGCTCCAATGTAAATGCAGCACAATAGAGTAAGATAGGTCTAGAGACAATGGTTTTAGGCAAAACACTGTGCACTTATGGCCTATGCAACATGCAGTGAATGCGAATGGAGCAGATTTGGAAGGAAGGAAGTCTAAGAAGATGTTGCGGAGTGCACTTATTTAGCTTGTTAACTTTATATTTAGCATTTTATTTTGTCGGGTCTTCTTGTGAAATCTTAAATCTTGCAGCCCAGCTCATGCTAAAAGTGAGATTTTAAAAAGCACAAACTTTAACTTTGACCACAGACTTGTCTATTTAATTTCAGTGAGTCAGTCACCCAAACAATGCTCTATCATTTTCTCTTTTTTCTTCAAACAGCACACACAGACATATATGTGTAGGAAACATGAATTAGCCGAGTCAGTGTGGTCTGACTGTTGAGTTAATGGCAGTCTTGACCTCTGCTGCCTTCTTTGTTTAGTGTTTCTCTTTAGGCCAAGTCGTTATGAATTAACTGTGGCAGCGAAGTCTATAATACACCTCTATCAGAATAAATAGTATTTTAGTGACATCTGATATTAGCAAATTATAGTATTGTTATAAGAATATATAAATGTAGCCGTACTGTTTATTAATATGCCTATAAACTTAAGAAGACATAATAGGCGTTTACTTGCATTATTCTACGGTGGCCGAGAGAGTTCAACGCGCTGCAACTTCAGAAAACACATGCAAATAGAAAAAGCACCGGCAAATCAAGAAAACATCTGGTAACGCTTTAGATTACAGCCCGCAATGTACCGCGTAATTAAACAGAATTTACAGCGTACCTATTTGTAACTATAGAGTACCTCCACAGTAC
>JAFVLL020005022.1:0-11010 GCA_021397915.2 Tor tambroides | reverse complement strand
ATACACATACACACACATATATATACACCTGTATATATGTGTGTGTGTGTGTCTGTGGTTTAGGAAATCATCATGAATAAACAAACGTAAAAAAAAAAAAAAAAAAATTCAAGGGCCAGAGAGAGCAGCTCTGTACAGAGTTTATGTTTACCTCATCTGGTGTGTCCTTGGTATCTGGTTGACCTTGAACTGCACGACGGGCGAGAGCTCCGGTTCGGATGTTACTCAGGTTGATCTGTCGTTCTGGAGGGGGTCCTCCTCGCGGCTGACCCCTAACAATGACAGCACAACCAGACAAGACCTGCAAAGGAAAAACAAATCAATGTGAGTGCTTACATAATGTTTCATAAATAGTTTATCATTACAGTCATGTCAATAATGATGAGAGCTGTAATTGTACTAGCACAGGCAATGCACGATACAAACAATTAATCTGCAAGTCAAATACCGAATGCTTGAGGGATCTGATCAAGGCCACAATTCCTTTAGGACCTGCTTGTTTGTGTTTGGCCAACAGTTGAACAACTATTACACCCACTAACCAAAGATAACATCAGTGAAACAATCACTACTGTGTTAATCACAGCATGACGCCTCAGCTTTAGCAGCCCTAAACAAATACAACTTAAAACACTCAGGGGAGACCTTGCCCCTCCGAGATCAATGATTATGTGTATTCACATTAGCATTTGAATCAGTGCTTGTTCTCTGAGATGTTTTACAGCACTAAATGTTTACAAGCTTCATCATGCTTGCTTTTTGCCTTAAGAAACAGTGTTTACAGATATCTAGGAGTGGCTTATCCAGTCAGATGTCAGATCACTGGCATTCCTCCAAGCTCTTGAGACATATCTGCACCACTACGAAATGATTAGGAAAGGAAAGGACGTGACGTGTGGCCAAGTATAGTGACCCATATTTGGAATTTGTGCTCTGCATTTAACCCATCCAAGTGCACACACACAGCAGTGAGAAGTGAACACACACACAAAAACACACTGTGAACACACACCCGGAGCAGTGGGCAGCCAATGCTGCGGCGCCCGGGGAGCAGTTGGAGGTTTTGTGCCTTGCTCAAGGGTCTCACCTCAGTCGTGGTATTGAGGGTGGAGAGAGCGCTGGACATTCACTCCCCCACCTACAATCCCTGCCAGACCTGAGACTCGAACCCACGACCTTCGGGTTACAAGTCCAACTCTCTATCCATTAGGCCACGACTGCCCCAATTACATTAATTGAACGAATGATAACTTTGATTCTGTGCCCATTTTTAGTCATAAGCCTAATTTATGAATAAATTTCTGCATCAGTCCTGTTTGAAAATATCTGTGGCATCTGATGACGTTATTGTCCTGCTCACATCTGATTCAAACGCAAAACCACAATGTCACAAACACTAATTGTTATCAGTGTTATGATTATGCAACCGAGTGTTCTTCTGGGCTTTTTAAACGTATTAAACATTTAATAAAACACAAAAGTGGAGGACAAACAGGGAAGAGTTCATTCTTTCCTTTAGAAAGGCCTTGAGAGCAGAGGGCCTGCCTAATTACTGGCTGTATGGAAGAATATACAGACCTCCGTCACCACAATCTGGGGCGGAAAATATCCATGAATTTCCCAAATCCACCACGCTTTGATTTAAAAAGGAGTTGAGCAAGACTGGGAAATACTCTGCTCATTTTAAACAGTATAATTTCATGTTTAGGCAAAATCAAAGCTATATGAGACAGGCCATGACTTTACAGTAACTTATCATAGGAACCATTTCAGCCAAGAGTCAGAAATGTAGTTTTATTAGGGGGATATATTAGCCCCATGAAATTGATTATATTGATGTAAACTACTCAACTGAATCAATTAACTGAAATTCTATCTATAAAATCAATATAAAATAGTCAAATTCATAAGGTATCTCCTTCAAACCAGCGAAAAGAGGTTTTTGTCATTATGTTTAACTGCTTATGTTGTTTTGGCTAATAATGAGCTAGCATGGTTGTAATCATGTAATAACAGTGATGGTATTTTGACGGAAGGTATGGTTACCAGAATACATTAAGTGACCGTTTTATAACAATAACAGCTTAAATTATTAAAACAAAAACCTAATATAACTCATAATTAAGTTTTATAAAGCCTAACCCGGTTTGTTTTCATGTAGCGTTTACTTCCAGGCTCTCTCGCGTTACTGTCCTGAGCTTCTCCATGGACAGTTCTTGGTTGGCTAAAGACCTACGTGTCAGTTTCTCATATCTGCTCCCCCTTCACTCACCAGAGCAGACAAAGTAAACAGTCCAAAACTGCGGAGCCCTGCCTGGTTAGGGGGCCTAAGGAAGCTGGCTGTTCATCGAGTCTGACAACAACACAGAAACACTGTAACACGCGAGCGCCAGCACGAAACTGAACTAATCTTGGCGCTCGAGCGGTTCCTCAAGTGCACTAACACACACGAGACGGGTCAGACAAACGGAGCACACCTGAACTTTGAACTTAAGTTCAAATAAAAGTGTAGTAACACACCATTCATGTAGGTCAGATTATGACTTTGACAGGCTGCGCTTGATTAGTGAGTGAATAGGTGTTTATGAACGAAAGTTATTCATTCGTTCTCATTCACTGCAAAGATATTTTCTTCAACTTTATTCAGTGCATATAAAACCTGGCCAAGGAATTGAGAAATATGAATGTGTAAAAATGACTTTTGACCGCAATCAATTAACTCTCTCACACATACTTACACACTAATAAATGTCAAGTTTAAACAGACCTGATTTGTTGTCATTTGTAAAAACACTTAAACGACTCATTGAGCAAGTGAATGATTCAATAAACGCTCTCACAACGCACAAAACACTCATGAGCCGCCACCTACTGGCGTAAAGATTACAATCTGACGGTATCAGAGAACGAATCTTTCGGTGAACCGATTCAAAAGTTTCGAGTCACTAGATTGAATTGATATCCCGTTAAACCCGCCATTTAACCGCAAATTCAACCCACAAATCTGCGGTTTGCCCTCGCTTTTAAGTTTAAATCAGTGTAGAGCAAACTCTAGAATTGTTTAAAAAGCTCAGCTCTGATAAAAGAGAGTGTTTAACAAACTATCAGAGTGTGTTATGAAATACGTGCCTCTTTACAAATATTGAGTTGTAGCTGCAAAATATTTAGACTCAGCGACTGGTACATAATAATGTTTGGCATCATTTACAACAGCAAATGAAAGACGTCAAAAGTTGAAGGAAACTTTGAATATAATGTTGCATAACTGGCCATCTGGATCACAGTTGAAGACCGCTCAACTTCTCTCAATCTCTGCTGCTCATGGAAACAACTGAAAGACTCGCCAAGAGTCAGAAGAACTAAAGGAAAAGCAATAAAGCTGCATAATGCATGCCTGACATAAAAAAATCTGAACTTTTGAAGTCTTCGCAATCACTTCTTCCCCCATGAGCATTATTGAGTTAGCCAGCACCCCCAGACCAATACTTGTGTCTCGTGTGTTCTCCTACCATCTTCACTATTCCCCTCTGCAGCTGCGGAGCTGAAGCTGGGTTGGACTGAACTTGTGCCGGTACTGCAGATGCCATGTCCGCTGGGCTGAGTGAGTATTCCGTTAGGGAGGGAAGAGAGAGAGGTAAAGGAACCGGGAGAATCCTACGAGACGCCTCTACTGTGAGCCGAGGAAAGGAAGAGAGACCGAGCACGACTGATCACGCTTTGCTTAGCCGGAAGCACAGCGTGAGGATGTACACGTCGAAATGTTGCACTTCCTCGGTCACAGCGTCACACTCGTGCGCTGAATGGGGCGATTTGGTTGTGACGTTAGAAAGAGAGTGATGACATCCGGTAAGTGGGGAGGTGCGACACGTCAGCACAGATTTGAAAAAAGTGTGTGGTGTGCATATATACAACACACCCCCTTAAATGTTTAAGATTTTTAATGAATTTAAATTCGTTTAGGTTCTTTTTCTGACTTGGCTGCTGTTTCGTTCATACTTATATTTCTTATAACTTGGCGCATATGACTTTGAATAAGCATATGCACACTGAAGATTACTGGAGATGTAAACATAGAGGCCCAAACCTGCAGAATGAAAGAAAGAAAGAAAATGAATGAATGAATAAATGTAATTTTAATTAAATGTATCCCCTATTATTACACTCATTTTGTGTTATTTTTTCCTTTATTTATTATTTGTTGTATTGATTTTTTTTAACTTTATTCTTTATTCTTTTATTTTATTTATTTTTATATTTATGAATTATTTATTTATTAATCTGTCTATCTATCTATCTATCTATCTATCTATCTATCTATCTATCTACTTTTCTGTGTTCAACATGATCATGAGACAATGAGATCTTTATGCATATATGAAAGTTATAGTTCCCAGTTGAGTTCTTAAATGGAAATTATTCAATTAAAAAATCACAATAGACACTATTAACCATTGAACTTGAACTTAACCATAAAACTTTTTATTTTCAATTCATAAAACATGTCAAAAGACAAAAATGTATAAGATTTGTTAATTTAATTCGGGTCTCCCGCATAATATATAATTTACTGTTATTATTATTATTATTATTATTATTATTATTATAATTATTATGAGACATTTAAGTTTTCCATTGGCTAATTGAAATTTGGATTTTGGAATTCGATTTTTACAAATAAAAAAAAACATACAAGCAATAACGTAAAAGCTGCATGATTAACAGAGTGTGCAATAACTTGAGGCCACAACTTAATAGTGAGTCACGTTGATATCGAAACTGAAACCACTTTATAAATTATTTTAGATTCTTTAATTAGTTACTAATTGGGTGGTTTCACAAGTTCATGCTTCATGACTGACATTCATATTTCGACATTAATGAAAAGGCTTTCATACTATATGAATGAAATTGAAAGACCAATCTGTATATGGAAAACTGTAGTCAATACTGTTGCGGAGGTGCTACACTGACCACTAGATGACGCCCATTGACAAATATTACGTTTCGCTTTGATTTGTAACTCAACAAGCGTATGCATGAGAGTTGGTTAATTTATGTTAAAAGAAGTACTAGCCAGATTCACTGGAGGAATTGGAACAACTAGAAACGTCTATGGTGCTCTGAAATTGAATGATCTTATGGTTTACTTTATAATATCCTACTTATTTTTATCTAATAAAAAATCATAAACGTATTACAGTATATGAACTGGAGGTCAAATCGGACATATATTTGGACATACTGTGATATGGACATATATTGGACATAGCCTAGCCTTCTCACGTCCACAACCATACAATTATAATGCACCCTTTTGATTGTCAATTTACTCGATTAATAAAAAGACCAGTCCGAATCTCTTAATTTTACTGAAACATTGGCCGTTCATTGTTGATTAACACTCGGATCAAAGCGCGCGCAAGAAGCTAAACACCCTTCGCATAAGCCTGCAACCTTAAAGAAACAGAAAAATGGGCACGATATCATCACTTCTATGATATGGTCATATTGTCATATAAGGTACTGTGTAAGAAATTAAATATTTATTTCTATTCTTGTTCCCATGCTGTCTCACAGTAAAGCATAGATTGAACTATACAATGCTGGGTACACAGGTAACCAAGAGCTTTGGATATGATATGGTGCAACTTTTTAAACAATTATGCAATTCAGTTACAGATTTGGGGATAAAATGTAAGAGATTAGATGTTCATCTGCATTCTTGCACTGGCACAGAAGTGCACTCTCTCATTTGTAAGACACTCATGAGCTTTGGTGCGAACAGTGAGAACTAAAAAGGAGATTTTCATGATTTAAAGTTAGTGTCAACAAAAAGTTATCATGTTCTCTTAATTTAAAGCTGCATCCCTGTATTTGAATAGTGCGTAACACGTGTGCGCGTTTGGAGAGCTCCGAGTGCACATTTACGCGGGTGCAATATCAGAGTTTAGTGCTACAATTCAGACCACAGCATGGAATGGTTAATAATTCAGGTTGCTTTCTTGATTTCTGATGGCACAAGATCCGTGAATATATCAAGATCGTTTTGATTTAAAGGTTCAAAATGTAAACATTCCCAAAGTGCCAAACAAATTTGCGCACAGAGAGGATTTCGTTATTTATTTATTTTTAATCTCATTTTGAAGCGTAAACTCGTTCCATTAATTAATTTCGTTTGAAAAATGAGCAAAAAATAACGTAAAGCTCTTTGAAGCAATAAATAAATATGTTATTAGTCTTTTCATCCCGTTGGCAAGGAGATGTTGGCGTTCAAACCGGTCGTCGCGTTTATATGCGGACCGTCCAGTCCTGCAGATATTATTATGCTGTAAGGGGTGGTTAATATGTAATTTGCACCATATGGCATTTTAAAATCCAACCTTATTTCCACAGTCTTCGATCTGTGTGGATTTACCTAATGATGCCCAATTAGTCATTGAGCAGGACCAAAGATGAGGCTTGTGTGGATACTCTCTCGCTAATATTTGCTCTCCAAATATTTCCTTTGAAACGTTTACAACACATTTTATCTGCTGGCCAGACAAGGGACATCTGGGAGGGTTTTCAACTCACTATTTTTATAAATAAAACCACAATTGGTTCACATTTGCCCCTCTGACTCTATTTGTTCATGCTTGAAAGAAAATGTAATAAAAGGGGCACCATGATGGATTTATGATTTATCAAAAGCACTTTACCATATGGCAGTCGTCTTTGGAGCAGGTTTTCAAATGTTTGCTTTAAAAGAACTAAATCTGATTAACATGTAGCCTACAGTCGTCGCGTGGAAGGATGAAAGATGCGCCAGTCACGTGACCTCCGGAGAGCCTCGATCTCTAGTCGTTTGAGAATCACAGAAGTAAAATAGGTATTGTAGGCTCATAAATGAGTTTAACATTTCAGAATTAATCTTTGGGAGCAGACTGCTTTCATATGTGGGCGCGCACTCTTTTCACTCGCTCATTGAGAACATCATGGGACCTGTTCAGCGCTGGGTGGTGCTGAAATCACACACTCCCACACTTGCTGCTCTGTTAGCTCAGCAAAGGCGATGATTCAAACCCACCAAGCATTTATGATGAACACTGAACATAAGTCCTCAAGCGGAGAAAAAAGTCTACTACTTTGTACCTACACTAAATGTTCTCATAGCCTATGCGCATGGAACCTGTAAGTCTAGGAAACCACTCCATCTGTCCCGTTGATGCAAACTGAGTGAATTATTCAGTTTACAACTGTTTTAAATGTTTGAAAGGAATTCTTGAGAGAGTTTAAATGTATGCTGCATTAAAATAAGTTGAGGTCCGTCCTGTGCGTGACTGCCATAGTAAGATATACAGTTATTTAAAACATTTTCCAAACTAATAGGCTGTCTGAATTCAATATGGAATGGAGAGCGCTCGAACATCATACAAATGTTATGGTTACTCCTCCTGCGAACGCAAATTCTGATGATGCTGTCAGATTAGTCAAATTTTGCGGGCCAAAAAGGTCCTTTGTCAGTAGTTGATGCAGGAAACACCGCTTTACAATAATATTTAAAAACTGCGTACCAACCCTTGTGATCACTGGTGAGTCACCATCGAGAGTCTTTATTTACTTTCTTCCTATGTGGACAGTACGTCATCTTCTTGATAAAGGCACTGGGTTACATATAAGAAGTCACGCGTGAGGATTAGTGAGTGGGGGCCACACGCAAGGACGCATCTCCTTCTAGAAGAACAAGAACATCTCGGCTGTAAGAAGAGAGTTAACCGCCTTTTAACTCATTCGTTTTGCAGTGTGTTATTTTTTTTTTCTTTCACGCATTAGATTTCATTATAATTTAATACATTAAATGTTTACTATTTAATACATTAAATGTTTCGATGATTTTTTTTTTTTTTTAGCAAGACTACCTGGTGTCGGTTGGGATGTGCGATGCAAATTCTGATCTGGGAAACGAAGGTTGGCAATTGATCATTACAGTTCCTCCAAAGATTTTCAACCTCTGATTGCTATCAAAACTGTACTGTAGACTTTTACTGATGAAAAACAAGTCGAAACTCATAAAATTGAGTAGCCTATAAATCAGAAAAAAATATTAAAATGTTATATGAAAACATTTACATAGCTAGGCTTAGCCGCGTTTATGCCGCAAAGACGCAGAAAACAGTTCAACACTAAAATAGTAGGCCTACACATTGGTGCGGTACCCTTTCAAAAAGTAGCTACACATTTGTACCTTATTTACCCTTAAATGGTGAATATTAGTATTTTAAAGGTACATAGCATATTAGTAGGCTAAAGTTTATGGCCTATGCCTAACGTTGTAGTCTACATATTTGAAATTAGTTTTATACCTATTTTCTGCGAGTGAAGTTGTTCATCTGATTTTGTAAGAAATTCCACTTTATCATAAATGCGCAAACCTCCCAGTAATGTAGCTTGTGTATGGATATGTGTCAGGGGAAGGGAGTGTGAATCAGCTGGGCGGTGTGTTTCTGAACGGCCGTCCTCTACCCGTCTATAAACGGAGACTGATGATTGAGCTCGCGAACGAAGGCGTGAGACCGTGTGAGATCTCCAGAATACTGAAGGTATTGAGTAATATTCCCACTTTACAATGTGTTTATGCGAATATCAGCTTGTTGGATTAACAGTGTGCTCTGTGTAGGTCTCCAACGGCTGCGTCAGTAAGATTTTGGGCAGGTTTCAGCGCACAGGGTTCATTGGTCCTAAAGCAACGGGAGGCAGCAGACCCAGACTCCTGACTCCTGACGTTATCTCCATCATAGCGCAGCACAAGCGGCAGGACCCCACACTGTTCGCCTGGGAGATCCGGCAAAAACTGGCGACAGATGGAGTCTGCAGAGGAGATAATGTCCCCAGTGTGGGTTAAAACTTGATTGAGTTTGGATGATTTTTCTTTACTTTGTCAATAATAAATATGAAAAAGTTTAACATCAAAAGCTGCTGTTGATTCAAATATGTAAACGTAATTTTGAAAGACAAATACCATCAAATTAAAAGGATAGTTCACCCCAAAATTTAAATTTTGTTATCATTTATGTCAGCCCAATCCTGCATGACTTTCTTTCTTCAACATGAAGGTGAGTAAATGATTACAGAAATTCTTTTTTGGGGTGAACTATTTATTAAAAAGGACGAAAAACGAACAATTTACAAACCTTTGGGCCATTTAAGATGTAGATGAGTTTGTTTGTTTCATTGGAACAGATTTTGAGAAACTGAGCATTACATCACTTGCTGGCCAATGGATCTTCTGCAGTGAATGGGTGACTTCAGAATAAGAGTCCAAAAACAAAGGTTAAAACTTATTAACTACGAATTTGGTTATTACATGGCTTTTCAATTCACAAGACATTAAATGATGGACTGAAGATTTGAGGACTGAAGCTTGGACTCTCATTCTGACGGCACCCATTCACTGCAGAAGATCTGCTGGTGAGCAAGTGATCTAATGATAAATTTCTCCAAATCTGTTCTGATGAAGAAACAAACTCATCTATATCTTGAATGACCTGAGGGTAGGTTTTTCAGCAGTTTTATTATGTTATTTTTTGTAAACTATGCCTTTAAACACACAAGTCTAGCCTACCAAATATATTGAACACTTTCGCTCAGGAACAAAACGTTTGTATGACTCGTTAATCAATTATGTCATCAGGTGTCTTCCATAAACCGGATTCTTAAGAAGATTCATCTAGATGTGGACATGATGAGCAGTGCATATCCAGATGTAAGCCACAGTTACACAGGTAATCTGTTTCATTCAAACTTCAGATGAATACAGGCGAAGTGTGGCATGTTCTGATCATCTGTTTAGTAAAGAATAATGATAAAGATGATTAAAGTGCATGTCCTACCTGTATTCATCCTACTCGAAGGCCTTGAAACAAATTTGTCTACTAACCTTCCCACTTTTTCTTCCTGTCACCTAGAGGAACAAGTGGATAAGCAGAGGAGTTTACACACAACAGCTCAGACAAATCAGCAACAAATAAACAGAAACCAGCGAGGCACCTCTCATCGCAGCAGAACAGCTTTCACCACAGATCAGAGCGAGAGGTTAGAGAAAGGTGATCATTTCAGTCTCTCACTGTCTGCTCAAAGTCATCTATACTGAGACACATAATAACATCTCCCCTTCTGATTTCTGGCCATTCAGAGTTCATCCGTGGACTTTATCCAGACCTTCTGACCAGAGAAAAGCTGTCTGAGGAGACAAACCTTCCACAGAACACTATAAAGGCAATTCAGACTTAAAACTTAAGCTAACAAATGCTTTTGTTCCTCGAAAGTGAACATCTGTCATATGAAATAGAGGCTTCCAGAGTTGGCTTACGTATATTTAAAGGGGCTTGTGTTAGATGTTTGACTTGATCTTGGTTTTCCATCTGAAGGTTTGGTTCTCCAATCGCAGAGCGAGGATGAGGAGAGAACAAAAGGAAGAACTAAGTGACTGTGGATCATTGGGTAAGTGCTGATGTCTTGTTTTCAATGTAGAAGTACATAGTATGCATTATAAACGGTGTCTCTTTCTCAGGTCTAACTAGGCCGGGGTTTCTGGGAAGTAGGAACGCTTTGATTTCATTCTCAGCAACATCTGGCAGCTCATTGGACAGTTACTTGGCTCATCACACCCAATCCGCTTTTCCATTGGCCCATCACAGAGACAAAAACACTTTTCCATTGGCTCATTTGAACTCAAATGCAGCGTCAACATGTCTATTGGATCACACAGAGAGTTTGATGCCACCGTGCCACCATGGCAATGAGGAATCGGTTTACCGATTGGTTCCCTTTCACACAGATGAAAGGATCTTAATGGCTAATCATTCACAGTGGGCTTCTCATCAATCTCTGATCGATTTCAATAGAACACTGATGAACGTTGATGTTGTGGACAGTAGAGGGCAGTAAAGGAAAGTAATAGTGACACTTGTTGTGGAATGTGTTGTTGGTTTTTTTTGGAGGGGGGGGGGGGCAATATTAGACTGGTTTCTT
>JAFVLL020005021.1:0-19986 GCA_021397915.2 Tor tambroides | reverse complement strand
ACCTCTCAAGTACGTCTCCGTACTCCGTGAGCTACCGAACAAACCTACCATCTATGAAAACCCATAGATATGAAGCTGGATATGTGTGATGCTAACGTTCAAAAGCATCAGTTTTTAAATTTCCCAGCATATTAATATTGTTTTGAAGTCATAACATGATATTCTTCAAGTAATTGTGTGAAAATTACGCTTTTTTAATCGAAACTCTGTAAATTTGTGTGAAAAGCTATAAAATGCGTCGGAGTTTTACTGCCTCTAGTGTTCATTTCTTTTGGAAACTGCAGTGATATGTACTTATTGGTACGTATTTCGCGTCTCGCTAAAAAGTGCGCCCAGGTACGTTTATGCCATGAGACCAGATAGAAAAAAACATGGCAAAAAAAAGAAAGACGCAACATGTTTGTGCATGTTTATGTTATGTGTATAAGTGTGTGTATGCTGGCTGTTTTACAACCTCTCTGAACGTCATCCGATCAGATTTTAGAGCACAAATGATCTGTTTTATAACCAGACTTTTTGATATTAAGAAACCATTATCTCTGGAACCAACATTGGCCATTGCAAAGCTCAACATAAACTTCTAAAACATATTCTCCTTTTATTTAATTTATAAGCTAAATTTATTCATAAGCTAAATTACCACAAATGCCAGATCTTCTTTGACAGTGATGAAGACAGACCTCATATGAGCCATATATAGAGAAAACTGTCCTCGACTTCCTCAGTGAACATGTAGTCTGTCTTCAAAAGTCTTATAAGACTGTCTTGATGAGCAGGATATGGCTCTTACCCTTCAGAGGGTCCTGCTCCGCCCTCATGATGTCAATCAGGGAGCTCTCCAATGAGTGCATGTTCAAGCTGTCGTACATCCTGGACCGATCCTGAGGAAGAGAGAGTTGAGGAACGTGTCAATATGTGCAATACAGATGTAGTCTGACTGGGAATTATGGGATTGCATGCAGCACACTAATGCAGTCAGGAGCAAACAGGCACGCTTGAACGCACGGAGTGGCATGTTTTCTGCGCACTGGATCCCTGAATACTGAATGCCGCTGGAATGTTGTTTGTAGAGCTGTCACGAGTGGAATTAACCAGGTTTAGTGAATTTTGGACGAAAGTTCAGCCAAACTAGTCTCACCGCATGGCTGTTTCTAGGCAGAACGAAACCGACGTATGTGTGGGAGATTTGCGTATGTCGCTTATTTTTGTTACTCAGCTGCATTACCAGAATATCCCTCTTCTCTTCTGCAGACGTTTAAAGCGGCATCCCATCTCCCGGTCACAACAACATGCCACAGATATCTGTGTCATTACCGCAATGAGACCAAGAAGGAATGTGAACACAAACAGAGCTCTCCGTCACCCGCCGGCCCTCACAGACCTGTGTGTGCACATCACAGGAAACACACGCTCACACAACACCAAGACCATAAGCTTCAGGCTAAACACAGGAGACCCTCATTATAAACACACTTCTGGAAAAGAAATGGATTTAGTATTGAATGTGCACTTGTAGTGCACTTACTAGTGTACTTACATATTAATAAAATAAAAGGCTGCTTAAGTGTACTTAAAGAGAGCACTCTTTCATGACTAAACGTATACACTTTTAAAAAGTGCACTTATTGTAATACAATATCAAATTAAACATTTTAAAGTACATTTTATAATCTAAAATTTTACAATTTAATTATACACTTATTTTAATGTTGACTAACATACTAACGCGCATGTAAAGTAAATTTAAAAAAGTTTGTTGTTCAATATAACATTTAAAGCTAATAAAATTAAATGCACTAAGTACAAATTACACAAATATTTGCATACGTGTCTGAAAACATTACATTTAGTTAACGCTTAAATATATTAAAGTATATTATTACCATAATAACTACCTTAAAAAAATACAAATCTAATTTAAAAAGTATGTTATATGGTACTTCTTGCGTTTTTAAAATGTGGCATTTTTAGTATTACAGAAACTAAAATCACTATTTGACTACTACCTAAACAAATACAAATGTTAGATGTCTTGCAGTGTACATTAGTCAAAATGTTTTAATTATCCTTAAGCAACATGTAACAACCTTCGTTTCTTGGTTTCGTTACAGTATAATATAACCAAGACCATCTATGAGATGCATAAAATTATATTAACTAGTAATATATTATTAAAAGCCCTACAAATTGTCATCCAATCAAATCGTGAGCGATAAAATCAAGTCCTGTCCCTCATTAGTTGATTATTTTTTTCACTCTAAAATACGCAACACTATGAAGTTAAATGCTCTGCAAACACAGCTGTCTTTAATATAGTTCATAATATTATAATAGTCATGAACGGTGTGCACTTTGCTCTTGATAACCTGTAGTTTCTAGTTTATGTAGATTATGGTGCATTATGAAGTGTTTTAGTATGTGGTCTATCACACTAAATCTCCAGCAAACACACAAACACTCATTAACCAACAGCAGCTGCTCTGTGGCAGGATCATACCAGATTACTTCAGTCCAGCTTTACAGTTATTCTAATGGAAAACATGTAAAAAAAAAACAAAAAAAAAACACTCTGTGTTGAGACCAAACATGCATAGAAGCACCTTTATAAAATTATTATTAATTATATATATATATATATATATATGTGCACTTTAGGGTTGTGCCAATATCGTATCGACGATAGTCAGAGATATCGCCTGGAGGCGATTTTTCTTTACAGTGTTGTGTGTTATAATCACTTAATGACTTTATGAATGCAATGGCCAATCAGAGTTCAACTCGAGCGTTCAGATGAGTTATCACTGAAACACCAGAGTTTTGTTGTTCAGTGCACGCTCTCGCGAATTCTCTCATCATAAACAACAAAGTGCAGATGTACGTGCGATGTAAATATAAGAGATTTATTCATCATGCAGTGTAGATATTTTCACTGATTAAAACGGGAGTGTTTTTGAAGTGCATAAACTCGCGCAAGACTGAAGTCAGTAAACTGAGTAAATAAATATTAAAATAAATTAGCATGATAATATCGTGTATCGGCGATCTCAAAGGCTGGCAATAGGTCTATATGACAATTGAGCATATCGCCCAACACTATAGCGCACTTCGGTGTTGGGTGAGAAAATGGCAGAACCTTGGGCATTGACATCGTAAAAGAGCACCTCCTAAGCAAACTAAAATATGTTCGTAATAGCGCACTGCATTTAAATGATAAAAATTAGATTAAAAATGCAACAAAAACCTTTTATACACTCTTAAAAATAAAGAGGTTCTTTATTGCCATCAGTGGTTCCATTAAGAACCTATAACACCCATGGAATCTTCCAATAGCAGAAAAGGTTCTATATAGTAGAAAAAGATCTTCAGATTATTAAAATGTTCTTTACACTAAGAAAAAAAAGGTTCTTTTAAGAACTGTTGACTGGGAGGTTCTTTGAGGAACCAAAAATTGTTCATCTATGCTTCATGATGCCATAGAAGAACTTTTTTGTCTAAATGGTTCCATAAAGAACCTTTAACATCTGAAGAACCTTTCTGTTTCACAAAAGGTGGTGAAAGAAGGTTCTTCAGATTATAAAAAGGTAAGGAAGAGATGGTTCTTTAAAGAACCTTTGACTGAATGGTTCTTTGTGGAACCAAAAATGGTTCTTCTATGGCATCGCTGTGAAGAACCTTTATTTTTAAGAGTGTGGAATCACTGCTGAGAAAGTCTTTGTAAGACAAGATGCTAAATTGCACTGGTCAGTACAACAGGACCACAACTTAACTAAATTAAAATAAGGGAAAAATTCATATGTGGCCACGATTTGACTAAAACGAGAGAACAAGTTAGTATAATATGGCTATGAAATAATCAAGCCATGGGAACTCATCGTCCCATCGTCCTCATATCATGTGCAGGGCTACATATAAAGGCTATATAATATCTGCTGCAGATACCCTGACTGACACATTAGTGTTTATTTATGATGGACACGGTTTGGAAAGCACACAGTGTTGACCGCGTCACACGCAGCTGCTTCCAATTGGCCTTGTCACGGCCATCTGCCTCCCACAGGTACAGCAGCTTTTCAAAAGCAAGAGCTTATATCATTCCTGTGCCGCTTTCAGCATCCAGTCCTATTCAGAGGCCCTCGAAGCGGAGCTTACAGACAGAGCGAGGCCGCAAGAAGCTAAATATAGTTTTAGCAACATTGCCAGAAATAGTGTCTGAAAAGCAGCTCAGTTCTCCAGTGAAGAACACGAGGCTTGAAGACTCATGATCCGAGATTTGGGTTTCAAGCTACCATTCAATACCAAATTCGAAATGTTTATGAAAAACGATCACCTTTTTAGAACCTGATTTTCCTTTTCTCCTGCCTCCATTTCGAAGACTTTTGGAATTCTTGGAATCAAAACCAGCTTATCTGAGTCTGGTTCAAGACTGAGACCACATGTTCCTAAATTATATATGGAAAAATGGTCTTGGACTCAGTCTCCATATTTTCATGGACTTCATGTTTGACCCTGGTCTCAGTATTGTTTCAAACTCATCATCACTGACATTCAAATTTCAAACTTCAAAACCATTTCTTGTGAAATCGAATGAACTCTTTGTAACAACATTGCCTCTCTATCCTTTCCTCCTTCCTCAATTTCTATCTGTCTTTTCAGAACATGACGCATTTGATCTGTGGAACGCAGAGCAATCACGGAGAAGGAAGGAGAGGACAGGAGGAGAGAGGAGAGGCTGTGGAATGTGAGGAATTCCAAACAGCACCCTGTTTATGGAAATGAACAATACCATAGATACTAGTAGAGTCAGACCTGTTTCCTGAGAGAGGAGAAAAGAAGGTGATGAAGGCCAGATTGCATGCATCTCGAGTTCCTCATTTCAGTTCTGTTAGGCTTGCCGTTAAAGGAATGAACTGTGACGTGCCAAACACTCATCTGGTCCAAAATTAAGTGCAAACCAACAATGAATCCTGAGTCATTAGACCATACCAATATTACCAACCACAGCTCTTGACGACAGAAAGGCACTTGAAATATATCAAAACAAAACTGGTTTAATAGAACAGCACATATGACTATCTATAGCCATTAGCACACAGGGCCTGAATAAGATTAGCCGACAGTTGAGAGTAAAGGTCATTGCACACTGAGTCTGAAATTTTCATATGCGTTTTTTCTGGGGTTTTTTCGTATTCGTCATCCTTTCCTTTCAAAATGCTTGATATGGATGTGAAAACGCAGAAAATCGAACCTGATCCGAATTTTTTATGACGGACGAAAGTTTCGGAGGCAGTGTGTAAACGTGATTGACACAACGTGAGGTTGTATTTATTTTTTAATGTGCGAAAATTTCGGACTCAGTGTGCAATGACCTTAAGGATGGCTAAAGTACCAATATATGGTACCATGTTGATACTAACTTATAACGTTAACATTAGCAGTGGAGGTTTAAAGCTAAAGTGAGAGGATGAACACAGGTGCCACAGGCGGGGAGTTTCCTCGTACACTTCAGTGATTCACATGTAAATGACCTGCTGTTTCATTCCATCTACTAAACAATGGGGCAACATGACAAAAATTTGTTACTCTCGCCTCCTTTTCACTGTCAGCCTCTCACACCCTCACAGTTTCTCACTTTCAGCTTGGAAGTGAGAAACTTTCGGATTCTCGTGATCTAAAATCCTTGAAGTATTAAGTAGGGCTGGACAATATACTGAACATTTACTACATACGTATTTGCAATCTTTTTTTTTTTCTTTTTTTTATTGGTAACATAAAACCAACGCTATCTCACGACCAATTTGTACATATTTTACAAGGTGGCCAATCCGTACGACCTCACTCTTACGATTTTGTACGATTTGTCTAAACCCATGGACGGGTAGGTTTAGGGGCGGGGTTAGGTGTAGGTCATTCGTAAATATTCATACGAATTGGCAACTCGTAAAATACGTACGATTTAGCAATCGTATGAACTTGTACGAGTGAGGTCGTACGAATTAACCACCTCGTAAAATATGTACGAACTGCTGTGAGATCGGGCTCCATAAAACATTGTGAATATCAAGTATTGATGACGTCATCTCGTACTCACATCTTGTACATCTTGTATGTGTTCTTCTTGGCTTTTTTAATTTACATTTTAGTAGCAAAAATCATTCAAACTGTTGTTTTAAATAATCAGTTCAGAAGAACTGAATGGTTCGTTGCCACCGTCACTCAAAAATGTTCACAGAAGTGTAGAGATTTACTTGTAAAACACATTCCTGGATTATTTCCTGAGTTTTATTATATTTTACTTCTTGCATTAAAACTTTTAAAAACAGTATTTTTTATTACAGTAGTTTGGTTGAAATGATTTGTACCTTCTATATAATATATACACTACCGTTCAAAATTTTGGAGTTGGGAATATAGTCATGTTTTTGAAAGAAGTCTCTTCTGCTCAGCAAGGCTGCATTTATTTGGTAAAGAACACAGTAAAACAGTAATATTGTGAAGTATTATTACAATTTAAAATAGTTGTTTTCTATTTTATTCTATGAAATATCGCTAATATATATATATTAGTGCTGTCAATCGATTAAAAAAAATTAACTAATTAATCGCACATTTTTCTAAAATTAATCGCGATTAATCGCGATTAATCCCACCTAACATTAAAGTTTTTAAATATACTTTATATTGCAATAATTTCACATTCAATCTTCAAATGTACAATGTACAAACAACATAAAGACAGTATATATTTTATATTTCTTTAAATGGCATCTTTTTTATGATTGAAGGCCAGCATCACTGATATCAATACTACTGATGTCTCTATAAAATATTTTTTTCCCCTTAATATTTAACCATTGACTGTAGCATTCCGCATTACAGTATAATTGAGAGCTATCAGTTTTAACATTTATTAGACTTAACTTCTAATTTAAGTGAACTTAAAACAATCATCACATGAACCTAGGAACTATACTCTCATTCCGGCGTAATAATCAAGGAAATTTGCTGCCGTACCATGGGTGCAGCAGGCGCAATGATATGACGCAGCCTCTGAAAGTAGTCCCCAGCTATATCATAGGCTACTGAGCTGGGGACTACTTTCAGAAGCTAGACGTAATATAGCGCCTACTGCACCCATGGTACGGCAGCAAATTTCCTTGATGCACGCGAATGAAACATAGTTCCTAGCCATATCAGCCTAGAAAATCGCAACTTTTCATTTTCCGCTGGTCTTAGTAAACGATGTAACTACAGGAGAGTCAAGCTTTAAATAGGAAAAATATTGTAACTCTTTGGTCATTTTTGATCGCGATGCTAATGGTCTAATCTGATTCAATGATCTATGCTAAGCTAAGCTAAAAGTGCTACCGCCAGACCCAGAGATCGGCTGAATGGATTCAAAAACGGTAAAACTCATCTGTTTAACTCTAGGGGAGTTGTAAAATGAGCCTATTTCCAAAAAAAGTGGAGTGTTCCTTTAACTGACGGCATAACTAGGACATTGCATGCACGTAGTTTCTTTCGCTGTTTGCTATGAAATGATACAGGCTACAGCGCGCGCCGGCACCTTTGTGCGTGTATTTGAAGAGCGCGCGCTACGAGCACAGTATCTTTTCCGCGCTCGTTTGACTCGCGGAGGCGAAGTTAGAGCGCGTCTGAAACGTCTCCCGTTTGATGTGGTCATAAAGACGTTCTGCATCTAAATAAACGCAATCCTTTTCAAGAAACAATAGACAGGCAGCAGTTGCGAATGGGGTGGCCAACCCTAGCCCTGCCCCTGCGTTAATTGCGTTAAATATTTTTAACGCGTTAATCAGAAAAAAATCAGAAAAAAATAATCGCATGCGTTAACGCGCTAATTTTGACACCAATAATATATATATATATATATATATATATATTAGCAATATTTGATGAAAGTTGATAGAATGGTTGATGAATGTTCAAAAGAACAGCATCTATCTGAAATAGAAATATTTTGTACCTTGTTACTTTTGATCAATCTAATGCACCCTTGCCGAACAGAAGTATTATTTCCTTTCAAAAAAAAAGAAAAAAAAAATTGCACCTACCCCAAACTTTTGAATGGTACTGTATATATACATTTTTATTATATATTTTTAAACCCATTTCAGAGAAAATATTTACCTCCCAGTGTCAGGAGAAAATCAATAAACAGAGGCTGATGGCCATGCGAGCATGAGCTTGTGCTTGAGATTCTGTGAGATTAATGTACATTTCATAGTCCCAGGTGGCACATCTAACAGCAAGCAGGAAATGAAGCAGATTGAATTGATTTAGCCAAAAAGCACACTGACACTAGATGGGCTAATTTCTCTAAGACTAGACTAAATAAACACTGACGATAGCAGTGCTCTACTGGAAGGCTTATTTTTGTCAGGCTGTGAGAAACCGCCCCAGCCAAACAATAATGAAGGGAGAGGACAGGTTCCTTCAGGATGAAACCACCAAAACCCTTGATGACCTCACTGTGAGTCATCACTGTCTTCAGATCCTGTAAAAGGTCCTGAATGTCCTCTTGATCAACAGGGAGCTCAACAACCACACACAGGGCGTACCGGGCGTACAAACACAACACGTCTGCTGCAGATGCATACTGACTAGCAATTGAATTATAGCATGGATGGAGCCCACTGCATGGGCCGCCCATCCCATCCCAGCACACACACATACCTGCAGCGGCAGCAGAGTGTTGCTGTTGTTGTCGGTACGGAACATATTTTCTTCGATCCAGGATTTAGGTCCCAGAGAGCCGGCGGAGCGGGGAAACTTGGGCGGAGCGATGACATTACTGGAGAAGGGTTTCTTCATGGGAGAGATCTGGTTGACCGAGCCGGGCACACCCATGCCGCCCCCGCGCCGGTGGTCTCTGCCCCAGGACACCCCTCCAGAGGTCCAGCCGCTGCCCTGATGGCTGCCCCACGGCGACTGCTTCATCATGGGCTACAGACAGACAGAAAGCACAGTTAAGTACAAAACGCAAGTACACTAGATTCAGCGGTTCACTCGCGGCCATCTTGGGAAACCACTCGGCCATCTATTTTTAGTTATGCATGTACAGCTCCTATCCAGCTGAATGGGGAAATATCAAAATCTCAAAAGATACTTGCAAAACTCACATTTCTATAACATTTCAAATCAGCAACACAACCTGACATGAATGAATAAACTGTATATTTCAGGCTGATAAGCCAGTACACATGTGCTATTAGTAGTATTGGAGAAAGAGCATTTTATTGGACAAAAACCTCAATACCTTGTTTTTGTTTTGTTTTTGAATGCACAATTGTAGTGTATTTCAAATCTTACAAGTATAATAACTGTACTTGCAGATAATATAATATTAATGGCTACTTGCTTAAAGCATTTACTTTCTCTTATGAATGTTGTTTTAACACACTTAAGTACACTTTTAAAAGGTGCACTTTGTAATAATGTCAAATTAAAAGTTTTACCTTAAAGTACCATTTAAATCATTATTTTTTTAAAAAAAATATTCTTTTGTTGTACTTAAAAGAAGTACACCTTTTGATGTGTTGACTAAAATACTAAAGCACATGTAAAGGACTTGATTATAATTTTACAGTTTTTCTCAATTGCTAAAACACTATAACCAGGCTTTTGAACTAAAATTTCAAAACCATAACGCCATTTTTCAAAAAGCACACCCATTTCCGTGAACTATAAACACTATTCCCTGCTTTGACACATGAGTCAGATTTGGTGAACTGTTACTGCAAAACTCTACACACAAATCTCTACATTTCTCAGTGCTTACACCATGTGCTCATTTAGAAAGCACTAGCATTCAATATTGTTCACTCAAGTCAGCACAGTTTGAGCTCAATTAGCACACAATTACCCAAGTGGAAACACTAGGAGTCAAAATTTATCACACACCAATCAGAACTTTCGATGGAGATAAAAGGGCTAAAGTCAGCTTACAGTTTTTCTCAGTGGCTTTGGTGCATTTCTCAGATCAGAAATTAAATTCTCAAAACTACTTGTTCAACCTCCACATCATCTAGTCACTTGTGCACATCATAAAAAGTTTCTCATTCTTTTGAACAAGTTGCAATTGCTTTGGTACATTCATGCAATCGATTATTTCTCTGCGGTTTCCTACATTATCGTTTACTAGTGTCATGTTGCTCAAAATGTATTATATAGTTCTCTGTGCTATAGTCTTACCAAAACCTCAAGTCATTAGTTCATCGTATAAATCATTACGGTAAATGCAAAATGGTTGGTCTAGTTGTAAATAAACTGTCATGCATATTTTCTACACATTTCTATTAGACTTTTAATAAATTTGGCATGAATTGTTCAAGTGAATCTTGACTTTCAGTAATGAAGAGAATATAGATCAACCAATGATAAACCAGTAATAACTCAAAGGTGCATCTCATCAACCTTCAATTGGAAAGCATATATAGACAGAGGACAACACAAGAGTTACAAATTCTGACAGTGGACTTTCTCATTTTTATTTTTGCCTTTGCGCCCATATTTCTTTTTCTTTTCTATTTCACAATGACGTTGTAATGTGTGTTATTTATTTATTTATTTATTTTGGTCAGACCACTAGTAAAAGTAACTGTGAATCATATCCGGCCTTTTTCAATCAATATCCCACATACAGTAATGTGTACATTTGCACTTGGATATATTGCATAAATAAGAAGTGCAGCCTTCTGCATTTCAATACAGTAACTGTCATCCAAACCATTGCCATAGTTTACATCAGGTAATACTAACAGAGTGCACTGTTATATTGACAACATGACTGAGCATTTTGCCTATTTGTGAACAATGACACAAGGACATCAGGCATGAGAGAGGATTTTACCCCCGTTGCCTGGCCAGGGCCAGTAAAGCCTGTGATGTTGAAGAGGTTCTTTGGCCTTTCCCAGACCAAAGATGGGATGCTGGGGCAGAATAATTATTTTTGTTGTTGTTTGCTGTATTGTACTGTACTCTACAGTACATTAATTGAGGAATAAAACATTTGGGGAGTACCACAAGCAACACTTATTACGGGTTTTTGTAGTATTGTTTTGAATTGATCTCTTCAGTGTGTAAAACTGTGTTGTAGTGTGTGTGTTTTTGAGGGTTTGTGTGTCATGTCTGAGAGCAAAGTTTGATTTTTCAGCAAGATTGAGTTGTTTTGAGTGGAGAGCTTCATTTTGACCTGAATATAGGAAGTTTGGGGAATTGAGTTAGAAGTTATGGATTCGTGTTTACTGTTTTGAGAATACAAGGCATAGTTTCAAGAAATGTGTTTAAGCAATCGAGAAAAACTGTAACTGTAGCATGTTATTTGATTACATTTAAAGTTAATGTATTGTATATGAACTAAATTGCAACTTTATCATTACACATTACAAATATATTTAAATATATGACATACAAGTTTCAATAGAAATTATATTAAAGTATATTTTAGTTTATCATTTTCTCAGTACATCCAACAATACACTTTATTCATATTTCAAAGGAAATAGAATTATGAAATTACAAATAAAATACACTTAAATCCTACTTAAGCAGGTCAAAAACAATTCAGTTAATTTGATTTAATATAAAATTAAACTTTAATACATTTTCGTTTTATGGACCTTTTCACAATTTAAATCCTCGAAAGTTTTTTTTTTTAGATTTTGAATTTTTTTTAAATGCATGTACATTTATAACACTATACTTTGTATTAGATCACATTTGCATCAAATTACAAACAAACTAGTTAAGTTGATTTCATCAACTATTAGGAGTACACCAGAATACAGATGACCTCAACGCTAACAGAAACTAAAAGCTACAAATATAACCTGTGTGTGGGAATCTGAATGACAGTGACTGGTGTAATCATCCGTATGTGTGTGTGTGTGTGGTTCATGCATGGCCAGGCTTTGCCTTTCTGTACAAGTAAGAAGATTTAAAGCTTTGCATCTAACACTGCACATCTCGTGAACACAGTGGCAACAACACACACTCTCTTTATCCCCGAACATAAGCCAAAAACACACACACAAATGCCACCAAACAGTGACAAACAGACAAACACATTTTCATTATCAGCATGTGTTGTCACTGCATTGTGTGCACAACTCTCCCCAAATAAGCGTCCCACCCATCTCCGTAATGTCTTTGTGTGTAATTGGGTAATGGCCCGAGTGTGTATGTGTGTGTGTGGGTGTGAGACTGTGTGCACATACAATCTGGTTGAGTGTTTAAGGGATAGTGAGAGATAATTGCCGTTGATGGCATCTAGACACTGGAAAGATGGTGTACTATGCAGCAAGAAGTAAATCACACAGTAAACCTGCTGGTGGTTTGATGTATATATCGTGAAATGGTAGACATGCATCAACCTTGCTATACTGCTTATACTGCTTTAGGTTATTTAAACATAAGAAAGAGAAAGACTCCCAAACAGAAGAAGCTTTGGTGATAATCAAGCGTATATTTAATTACTACAATGGCCACCAACTACACTCTAAAAAATGCTGGGTTAAATACAACCCAGCGCTGGGTAAAATATGGACGAACCCAGCGATTGGGTTGTTTAGACTCAGCGGTTGGGTTACTGGGTTAAACATTTAACCCAACTGTTGGTTGAAAACAACCCAGCATGTGTTCTGTCCAATATTTACCCAGCACTGGGTTGTATTTAACCCAGCATTATACAACTTTCAGGCGCCATTTTATTCTTCAGCTCAATGGCAGTGAAGGATATATCAATGCTGCCTTCAAAAAGGCATCTCAGTAAATAGCTTGTAGTACAGGTCATTGGTTTCAGATGTATCTTGTTGGCTTCCTACATTCGAATCCGGCCAGCGTTTCTCAGCTTTCAGATGCAACTGTAGATTTTTATTCATATGCATTCACAGCTGTGTGTTCATTGGCTGTTTAACATCGACTTCAGCTATGGCTTATAAAGTCATAAGAATCATAACTATTAATTTATGATATTAGGTTTTACTGATTTGTGTGTTGGATTTTTCACTCAAGTGTTACATAGTTTGACGGTGTTTTTGCACTGATGCCAGATTTATCATTTACTTGATATGAATATTCTTATCTTTTGGTTTGTGTCATCAAGCTCCAATGAAAAAGTGCAAATAATTAAATGAGATGAAGTACAATTAAGTATTTTAAGTAGCTTTAATTTTTAATTTTTCTTAAGTATTTAAATATCAAAGAAATGGTACCACAGTGGTATTTAATACAAAAATATTTAATTGTACTGTTTAAACTTTTGGGGATTTTTAATGTTTTTAAAAAGAAGGCTCTTCTGCTCACCAAGGCTGAATTTACTTGATCAAATATACAGCAAAAACAGTAATATTGTCAAATATTATTACAATTTAAAATAACTGTTTTCTATCTGAATGTATATTGAAATGGAATCGACTGCTTTGATCAAAGCTGAATTTTCAGCATCATTACTCCAGTCTTCAGTGTCACACGATCCTTCAGAAATCATTCTAATATTCTGATTTGCTGCTCAGGAAACATTTCTGATTATTATCAATGTTGAAAACAGTTATGCTGCTTCATATTGTTTGAGCATGCTTTTTCAGTATTCATTTATTTTGAAACAGAAATCTTTATGTCTTTAATGTCAAGTTTGATCAGTTTAATGCATCATTGCTAAAATTATTAATTTCTTTCAAAAAAAATAAAATAAAAATAAATAAATAAAATCTTACCACAATGATAACATACGTTTTCCATGAAAATCCATTTTCCATACAAATTACTCATAGTGTGATATAAGATCTTGGTCATACCTCTCACACCTACCACACACGCACACACGATTCTGGACTCCTGAATAAAGGGTGTCTCCAGCTTAGCCCTAATATCATGCTAACAGACATTCACTCTTAACAGCTGTTACACCAGCATGACTTCACATGTACGAATATCACTGTGACATATAGGGCCACTCCTAAAATCATGTGACCGACCGTCCCCCCTCCGCCTCTACCCCACCCCCACAAGACCAGACACACACAGACACTGAGGCCTACCACACTTCACCACCACCAGATACCAAGATATTGCATCTGCAGCGACGCAACATCAAATACAAATGCATATCATTCATAATGCATCTAGAACATTTTTCTGTGGGAAACAGATGCTAGACTGATTCACATCTGTACCTTGTGCGTTTGAGTCTTTTTGACCAATTCATCAAATGAACTGGCTCATAATAGTCATTTATTTGTAAATCTGATTATATATTGTGTTTTCTGTTGCATGCAGACAACGCAATAAAAAAGCATGCTGTGTGTTTGTTGTTTTTGTATTTTTTGCAGCACCTCATCTTATATCAACTTCAATTCAGACTGTGAACGCACAATATTATTATTATCAAATAAATGCTGAAATGCAAAGGTATACTAAGATTCACCAAAATGGCCACCATATAAGCGGAATGCTTGCGTAAACTGCAGATTACAGTAATAACAGCTTTTTCTAAAACTGCTGCAGTTTAGCAGGGTGTTGACATCTCCGGCCTCTAAGCTCTCAATTGGAGATTTCACTGAATGCCCTAGAGGTCAAGACATCCCTGGAATGGCACGTGAAGCCATTGAACGATATTACCACGGCTCATGCTTGATGCGCCCATGTCCGCCTTCAGAAAAAACGGCTTTGTGGAAAAACATACTACCATTTTCTGCGTTATGCAGTATGCAAACCAGCTACGTTTGCACAAAACTGTATAAAACCAGAGTACTGTATCCCACAATGCACTGAACTTGATCTGACCTTGCATTTCCACTGTGACATCTCTTTCTTGACTCACTATTTGATTGTACTACCACAAGTTATGACACAACACCAAACTGCATTAAAAACGCACTAAAATTATGAGATTATAACTGCCATCCACAATGTTTCAGACTAGAATGTATGATACTACAGTTTTTAACATTTACTGTTGCATGATGTATAGCTACTGTTATCACATATTGGTGTGATTTTTTTTATCTTTTTGAAGGACGGCTCTTATGCTCACTAAAGCTGCATTTAATCAAAAATACAGTAAAATAACAGTAAATATCATTAGAACTGTTTATTTTAATATATGTGACCCTGGACCACAAAACTAGTCATAAGCAGCACGGGTATATTTGTAGCAATAGCCCACAATACATAGTATGGGTCAAAATTATCCATTTTTTATGGCAGAAATCATTAGGATATTAAGTAAAGATCATAATCCATGAAGATATGTTGTAAATTTCCTACCATAAATATATCAAAATTTAATTTTTGATTAGTAATATGCATTGCTAAGGACTTCATTTGGACAACTTTAAAGGCGATTGTCTCAATATGTTGATTTTTTTTGCACCCTGAGATTCCAGATTTTCAAACAGTTGTATATCGGCCAAATATTGTCCGATCATAACAAACCATACATCTATGGAGAGGTTATTCATTCAGCTTTCAGATTATGTATAAATCTCAATTTCAAAAAATTGACCCATATGACAGGTTTTGTGGTCCAGGGTCACATATTTGAAACATACTAATACAAATTTTGAAATCCTACTAAGCAGTGCGTCCTGCGCAGTACGCAGTAAGCTTGTAATGCTGGTTTGTAATGACGCACTGACAGGCCGCATTTGTATGCACCTCACAGACGTCACAATGGCTTCATTGAGCGCTGCATTATGACGCAACAGAAGCCGTTTCAAGGCCGCGATTGCGTCACAATGACAGCCGCCTTCATCTTTCATATTCTACAAAGGCCTTTACTAAGCGTATAGTTATTTTCTCAATAAACGCGTTATGTGTTTTGTTTGATTAAATGGGTTCTCTCACCTGGTGGTGGTGGTTGTAGTTGTTCCGCTGCTGCAGAAAGGCGCCCTGCTGCGGGGGGATCTGCGGGCTGACCGGGGACCGGCGGCTCTGCGGCGGCGCGTTGATCTGCGGGGAGAAGGGGCTGCTGAAGCCCTGCACCGGGCACGGGTTCGCCGAGAAGCTCTGGAAGAAGCCGGGGTTGATAGAGGAGGGGATGCCGGGGTAGAAGTTGTCAGGCTCGGTGGTGGGGATCGGGTCTATTGCGTTAGCGGCATTGGAGACGGGCGGAGGCGGGGAGCTCGTCTGCACGGACCACGGCGTTCCGAAAGCGGGCAGGGAGGGGGAAACCGAGCCGCCGCCGCCGCCGCCGCCGCCGGGGCTCTGCATCTCCGGGAACGCGGCCGCCGCGAGCATGTTATTGCCGCTGGTGCCGTTGTTGATGTGGTGCGCGTTGGGGGACTCCATCTGGGGCTTCACCTTGGACGATGGCGCATCGGTGTCCAGGCCCGTGGAGGAGGAGGAAGAGGAGGAGGAGGAGGAGTACGGCTGCTGCTGCTGCTGCGGCGGCGGCGGTGGCGGCTCAGTCTGCTGATGTATGTTCCGGTCGCGCTGAAGGTCACCGGCTGTCTGTGCGTGACCTACAGCGGGGAAACGGCTCAGGTCGCTGTCGGCGGCGCTGCTCTGCTCGCTGTTGGACTGAGAAGCTGTCAGCCCCGCAGGCTCATCCTGCATGTTGCGCTGATGTGACGGGAAAAGTGGGGACACCAGAGGCGAGCTGCTGGGGCGCACGGGAGACGCGCTGGGATAGGGTGTGAATGCGCCTCCGCCGAACCGTGTGGAGCTGCTGCTGATGTTCGCTGTCTGCAACAAACCGAACCCGTAATCACCCATTTAACTGCGTCAAAACAGCGCAGCTCTCCTATTCCCAGGCCTGCTCAAGAACAATAAGAGAGGCACTGTGTCCTGTAACTTCCTAAAGCCTGTTTGGAGCGAGAGAGGAGGAGCTTTCGGTCGCCTTTTTACGCACTGTAAATATTGTTCACGGATTTAATTGTCTGCAGCTTTTTTTAGCTGTTCTAGCCGTCCGACCGACCGCGCATCCCCCTCCTCGTGATACCGGCGGATCTGATCTGCTGCTGCGGCAGAGGATTAAAACTCCTGCATGCGCGTCACCGCCGCGTCACAACGCCCGCCTCCCTCACAGCCGCAGAGAGAGCCGCAATGTGCGCGTCGCTCATTCATTATTCAGGAGGTGCTGCAGAGCAAAGCGTGTCGGAAATATGGCAGCTGCTCGGTCAAATGCTTGTTCGGGTGTCTTCCAACCTTTTCACCTTTAGCCTTTATAATCTGCCGAGTTTATACTCATGCATCATGCGTGGCTGTAATAAACCAGTAATAAACGGCGCACTGTGCTTGGTAACCAGACGGAATTATGAGCATTCACGTATCATATTACACGGCAGACCTTTAGTGCCTGATAAAACATTTGGATTATGTTGGCGCATGGCAGTGGAGCATATAAGTGTAGCACAGTCCATAGTATGCAGTGTGTTGTATGCAGTGTACTATATTATACTGTTTACAAGTATTTAGGAGTCTTTAATGTATAGTACGCATAGTATATAGTGTATTCTATATAATGTACTGTGTAGTATACAGTCTACTGTAGCATAAGTACTGTAGTATATTATGTGTAGTGTATTATATAGTCTGCAGTCGTTTATTATTGTGTAGTGTATATTTAATTGTTTTGTGAACACTATAGTGCAGTAAATTATATTTAATGTAATATACAGTCTAGATTATACTGCAGTATTCAGTACACAGTAAGTAGTGTAGTATGTTCTATGTAGTGCACTATATAGTGTACACTTTATTATTTAATGTATTGTGTTGTACATTCTATAATGTACTATGTAGTATACAGTTTAGATTATATTGTAGCATTCAGTAAATAGTATGTACTGTAGTATATTTGATGTAGTGTATTATATAGTGTGTGCAAACATTTATTATTTAATATATTGTGCAGTGTATACTTAATTGTTTTGTGAACACTATATAGTGCAGTAAATCCTATAAAATGTACAATACAGTCTAGATTATACCATATTATTCAGTGCATAGTAAGTAGTTTAGTATATTCTATGTAGTGCACTATATAGTATCCACATTATTATTTAATGTATGTGACCCTGGACCACAAAACAAGTCATAAGTCGCTGGGGTATATTTGTAGCAATAGCCAGAAATACACTCTATGGGTCAAAATTATATTTTTTTCTTTTATGCCAAAAAATAATTAGGATATTAAGTAAAGATCATGTTCCATGAAGATATTTTGTAAATTTTTTATTAGTAATATGTATTGCTAAGAACTTCATTTGGACTGCTTTAAAGGCAATTTTCTCGGTATTTAGATTTGTTTGCACCCTCAGATACCAGTTTGTCAAATAGTTGTATATCGGTCAAATATTGTCCTATGGAAAGCTTATTTATTCAGCTTTCAGATGATGTATAAATCTCAATTTCGAAAAATTAACACTTATGACTGGTCTTGTGGTCCAGAGTCACATAATCATGTAGTGTATACTTAGTATAGTATATTCTATATAATGTACTATAAAGTTTGATTTATACCATACTGTTCAGTACACATAAGTAGTATACATATATTAAGTATACATACTGTATACTTAAGTGTAGTATATGCAATGTACTAAACAGTGTAGATTATTCTGTAGGCCTAGTATTTAGTACAATGTAGTACACAATCTAGATTGTACTGTAGTAGTCAGTACAGTAAGCAGTATAGTACTGTATATTCAGTGTAGTACACTATTTATTATGCAATTGTTTATTATTATCATGTAGTAGTGTATACTATGTTGTGTAGTACAGGACATGGTGTTACACGGCAGACCTTCGGTGCCTGATAAAACATTTGGATTATATTAGGGCATGGCAGTGGAGCATATAAGTGTAGTACAATACATAGTATTCTATACAATGTTTATACTGTTTAAAAGTGTTTGGTAGTCTTTATTATACACTATAGTGTAGCATAGTCTATATAATGTATGTAGTCTAGATGGGCACTCGAGTTAGTGACTCGGACTCGAGTCGCATTTTTATAGACTTCAGACTTGACTTCAGACTCGACCTGAAATGACTCCAGACTTGACACGACTCGAGAATTTTAAAAGCAACTCGAGTCTTTTATCCTTAAATACTTATATAACTGATACAGTATTCGAAAGGTTTTGAACATTTCAAAATAATCATGTAGCCTATTTATAATTGGGAAAATGGTTGTTAGATGGCTAGGATAGAACTTAAACTTTGAAACTGCTAGTTATCTTTCTTTTTCGCTCAAGATGAGAACGTTTTGATTATTGTAGCTACATTGTTTTTAGTAGATAATGCTTTTAAGTAAAATATTAAAATAGTATAGATTTCAGGAGCAAATCCTTGAAAACAACAACAACAATATTTTATTGTCACATGGCCTTGCATGTATCTAAATGTAAAAATACAATACATGAAAAAGGTTTTTTATTTATTTATTTATTTATCCAGACCTCTGCTTGGAAAATATAGAGGCTGCGCCTCTTGGAACTTTAAGTGAATACCCCTGAGTTATATCATAAAGAAATACTTTATTTGTATGGTTTTGTAATATCTGTGTCATATGTTTCCTTATGTGTCATGGTAGATTGGACTCTTATTATAGAATTTGATTACAGAAAAACTGTTTTGAACATGATAATGGATTAAAACATAACAGGCTGGATGTACATTGACCTTACATCTTAACACCTTTTTTTTTTTTTTTTTTTTTTTACAAAGCAGATCATAGATCATATATTTTGTCTATAGCCTGTAAAACAGCTTTGTAAATAGGAAGATTTCAGTACATGAGGATTATGAATCAGATTTTTTAGCGAGCCATTATTAAATGACTTGAGACTCGACTTGGACTCGTGACCAAAGACTCGAGACTTGACTCAGACTCCAGGTTAAAGTCTTCAGACTCGACTCGTTTGTAACAAGGAGTCCACTGAAGGCGAGCGTAGTGATGAACCCAAGTGCAGTTTATTTACAACGTGACATCCAAAATCCAAACATAATCCAAACAGACTTGAC
>JAFVLL020005020.1:0-18455 GCA_021397915.2 Tor tambroides | reverse complement strand
GGGAGGCAGCCGACTCGTCACAATATTTATAATTTTACATCATAATAATAGTAATGTTCTTCTGACAATGAGGTCATAGAGAGCTCCCTTGTGACTTCATACTATATATAATATACTATATATAATAATATATCAGATGTCAGAACATTTACATTACTTGCTAGGGTGTCAGTGGGAAAGTTCATTGAACATTTTGCAAAATGTATGTAAACTATTATATTCAAAAATCAAACAGAGTAAATTACAATTTACATAATTTTACGTAATAATAATAATGTTATTCTGATAGTGAGACAGTGAGATTTCCCTTATTGCTGTACCCTATGCTGTTTATATATATTCATGATCTATACATAATAAAATCTATACATAAATATACACAATTATATTTTTTTATTTTTTATACACACACACACACACACACACACACACTGGTATATACTTTTAAATTAAATGTATACTTTGGCACTATTTCTATTTAAAACATAGATGGCCTGAATTTTTGCGGATAGTATGTAATGTTCTGGGAGAATAACTCATAGTGAGATAGAGAGAAGGAAAGAGAGAGATTGATCCATCCTTATCCAACATCCTGACTCAAGTCTCTTCCTCTCACACTGGAGAGTTTCCGAGTATTGTTCCTCTGACAGCATATTGTTCCTCTGACAGTGAGGCCATAGAGTGCTCCTCATCGCTTTATCCTATGCTCACCCATGGAGTCCAGTCCACACACATATTCAACATAGTTCTCTCACACACACACACACACACACACACATGCACTCATTCACATCCATTCAAACACATTCAGTTAAATACCAAACTCGCAGATATGCGCACATACATAGGCCAACACAAAATGACTTTGTCTCCCACAAACGTCCCACAGCTCTGAAACTCTCATTTCTCGATTATGCCTTGTGGGACCCCAGCCACCCTTCACCTCAGCCATGACATTCTCAGAGTTATCTGGGAAAAACTTCACACGATTATTTTTCCCTTCCACAACTGCTTCAAACTGGAAACCCCTTAATTCTGCTCATTCAGAGACGAGAGAGGGTTGCTTAATGCTTCAACTTTCACGTTTATATCACTTAAAACCTTTTACAACTTTGCTGTACTCACATATCCTTAACCACTGCTTAGCTACAGTTACAAAAACTGTTTGTTAAAGTTTAATAGGGCCTTCATGGTCGTTAATTGCTTTGTTTTTGTGGCTTTAATGATGAAGATAGTGACCAAAGTTCAAGTAAGATGGGTCAGGTCGCTCTGGATCCCTCCTTGCACATTCTACCGGCCATAAATGCTGATATAGCTGCTGATTTTCTGCTTGACGCAGCAAAGCCTCGGCACAACCTTTGTAGTCAAGTGATCAAGGACTGGAGTCATTGAACTTATATATTCAGCCTATATGGCACAATCCTGTTGCTGACATTCACTCATGCAGAAGTCAATATAGGTCAGTGCCATCGCACATTGAGGAAGCTTTGCGCAGACCGCAAGCGCGTGTCTGGAATTATGCTGAATATAGGAATCGCAAACTAAGCATTCTCTGTTTCTGCATCACTTCTCTTTTTGGAATCAACTGTCTGTTGTGGAAAGTGACACTGATGGTTGGTTCCTAGCCGGTGTTTCCTTGCTTGCGTTTAGTGAGTCACGCGTTGTGATGGAGAATCTGATTCAGTAATTCAGTGACAGTTTTGCAACTGGTAACAAGAAAGCACGAGGCCTACTAGAGCTTACACAAGTGCTGTAGTCATTAATGAAACACTGTGAAAGTGAATAAAAAGAGAATGAGAGATCAGAGTTGTGGCCTAGTGGTTAGTGCACATGCAGACAGATAAGGTGCTAATATAGGAGACGCCAGTTTGAATCGGGCTTATGTTGCAATCCGATTACCTCTCATCTTGATGATTTCATGTCCCTTCCCTGCTGTCTCTACCAAAAAAAGTGGCCAAAAATGCATAAATCAAGGCTTAACAATAAGGATGGTTTACTGGTGTTGCTTAAGCATTTTACATTAATTTGCATGTATTTTTAAAATTCCCAGACATTTGGTTTTCTGTTATTTATTCTACATTGCAAAATTTTTTTATTTAAATTAATCTAAAACATCTTGCAAATATATGTTTCCAGCAAATATATCTACACTACCATTCAAAAGTTTGGTGCCATTAAGATTTAATTAAAAGAAAAAATTAGTAAGAAATATTTAAAAATATGTAAGTACAGTAAAAACAGTAATATTAACAAATATTATTACAATTTATATATATATATATATATATATATATATATATATATAAATAGAAGAGACTTCTTTCAAAAACATTACAAATAGTAATGTTTCCAAACTTTTGACCTGTACTGTATATATACATACATTTATTTTTCCCTGTTATTTTAATATATTTTTATATCTTTAAATATCTTTCAAGATGTAATTTATTCCTTTAAAGGCAAATCAGAATTTTCATCAGCCATTACTCCAGTCTTCAGTGTCAGATGATCCTTCAGAAATCGTTCTGATATGTTGATTTGATGTTCAAGACACATTTCGTCGAAACCATGATACATTTTTCAGGATTCTTTAGTGAATAGAAAGCTCAAAATAATATTTATTTGATCTCTAAAAAAATGTATAAAATTACTGACCCCAAACTTTTGAACAGTTGCGTAAATAGATGTAGCAATAGAGCTTTTTCTAATGCTGCATACTCTAGTAGCATTATAAATAGATAGCATTCTCCATAGATATGTCATTCTGCATGACTGCACTTTCAGGGTGGAGTTTGGTTCAATGAGTGTATGATAATAGAACAAGTTATTAAAGCTGCTAATATGACTGCTGTCACCCTCGGTCTGACACTATGACGCCTCAGGCTGAAGTCCAAAGATGGCAAATCACTCAACTGGGGCAGAAAATTTATACCCCACATGTACAGAGCGTGGGGTTATACAGGGTAGACCAGTGAGACCAGTGTTTGTATCTGGCATAGTGGAGAAAACAAGTGTGCGAGGAATGGTGTGTGTGTTAGTGGTACTGTAAAGAGATTGTGCTTGCTTGATTGTGTGTGCCGGTGAACTCTCGTTCTGGGAGGTCTGAGAATCATCTTAGCTGTGGTAGATGACAGATGTGGAGCCACTCAGGTCACTGCAGCAGTTACACAAACACACACACAGTCCTCTTTAGCCTCACACAGCAAAAAAACAACAGCTCACTCCTCCCTCCTCCAGCCCATCCATTCATTCCCTCTTTCTCCCCTCGTGGCTGGCCTGATCCCTGTCATGTGGCCTGGCTTACTGCCCCCTCTGTCAGAGAGGTAAAAGAGGAAAAAAGAAGGGATGGAGGGGTTGAAACTCAAGCAGACAGGATCAGGCCTAGTGTTGAAGTTATTTATCTGATCAGCAAACACATAGCAGACTGAATCAGCAGAATCACAGACAGACAGACTATGATCTATCAATCCATCCATCCATCCATCCATCCATCCATTCATCCATCTGTTTTTGATTGTGGTGACAGATGGTTTTGCTAACGCGGGGGTCCAAACCAGATTTACCACGCTGGCTAATTAAAGCTTATTAGCTCCAGGTCAGAGGGGAAGATTAATGACACCTACTGACTCGCTGCAAACAACTGGCCACCATATTAGTAATCAAAGGATGCCGTCCAGGATTTTCCCTGTTTTTGACCAATCACTGAGCGTATTAAACCCATACTTGAATGATTATAATAATCTTAATGCTGACTGTATAATCAGTCTGCCACAGTTCTTGTCAGCTTCTGTTATTATGATACTCTAAACACATGACAGACCTCTGGAAAAAACAGATTTTGTTTTTTCATTTCAGGGGTCTTTCATTTCTAGCTGAGGTTTGTTAAGTTTGCACAATATGTTGTATTGTATTTTTTATTGGTGAATGGCTACTAATTAATTACCAGATGGCCCAGATGTTTCACATAAATCTAGAAAAACGTGGTAATGTTAAGGTCGATAGTAAACACTGCTGGTAAGGAGAAGATTGCTTCATACTGAATAACTAACTAAAGAGAGAGTGACATGTTTCTTGGATACAGTGTAAAACACTCAAATTGCCATTTGGAGCAGATCATAACTCTTAACAATACAACTTTTAGCCATAAAATTGTTGTTCATTCTGTTCTTTGTTGACCTTGCAAACTGAATCGTGTCACATTGCCCTCTACTGGGCATGTACTAGGCAGGTATTAAGGTAGATAAACACTCACATTCTCTCCTTCTTTCCTTCATTCCTTCTCTCAAGATTCTGGGAAGTGAGTTTCTGTGAGAGTCCTTCACAGTTCCAGCCATTTGATGCTAACAGATGTTTTGACCACATATTTCACAATGACAGAGTTTCCACTGTAGTAATTTAGCCTGTGCTTCTGATGGTGCTCAGTGGGGAAGATGCTGCTCTTTTCTTTGTTTTGTTTCAGTTTTATTTAATCTGAAAACCCCAGGAGCTACTCAAGAACTTTCAGTTCTTCATTCATATCTCTCAGTTGATTACAGTAATATTATTGCGAAATTAAGTGGTGTTGATTTATAAGGCAGAAAAGAAAACAGCTCACTCAGAAAAGGGACATTAATGAAAATACTTAAATGAAGGAAAATGGTTTGTTTTTCATACACTGAACACATAATTCACAACATTCAGTTATCTATGAAAACAAATAGTTATTTAGCCTTTTTAAAAACTCATGAGTTAAAAAATGTCCATTTTTGGCAAGAAAAATTATGGATTATTAATATATCACAGTGAAAATGGAAGGTCAGGTGGAGCTCATTGCATTATGGGATACAGTATTTCATGCAGTGTGCTTTTTTGTGTGTACTGCATGTTTGTAGGCCATTTGGGTATTTTATGCATATGAGGAAATTTGCATACTTCGAAAAGAGTACATACTGCATAAAGTGTAGTATGCCAAGAAGTGTAATAAAAGTTTGGGGTTGGTAAAAACATTTTTTAAAATTAATAATTTTTTCATCAAGGACACATCAAATTGATCAACAAATGACCAAATCAGCATATTAGAATGATTTCTGAAGAATCATGTGCCACTGAAGACTGGAGTAATGGCTGTTGAAAATTCAGCTTTGTCATCACAGGAATAAATTACATTTCAAAATATATTAAAATAGAAAACAGATATTTGACAATATCACAGGGTTTTTTTCTTTATTTTTTTTCTTTACTTTATTTCTTTATTTTTGATCAAATAAATGCATAAAACATCAAAAACTGACTTTGTCAACTTCAAACGTTTGACCCAAACTTTTTGCTTGCGTTAGATTGTGTTGATTTCTTGAGAAGTTGATTTAAAAAGAAAGCAAACAGAATTTTGAAAACCATCATGCCTTGTCATGGCAACAAGGGATCATAGATTCTTGAGAATGACTCTGTGACTCACAGATTGAAGATAATATTGAGCTTTGTACCAGTGCTTCCGCAAATAACAACCTCCAGGAAGGACTTGTGTTGCCTGGCACGTCATAACACAGAAAGATATGCCACCACTGGAGGTTCCTTCCCAGCACCCTCTAGCTCCAGCTCTCTCTGTCTGCGTCAGCTCAGCTTATAACTCTTCTGGTGACGCTGGTGCAACACAGCAGTCCAAAATCAGGCCGTAAATCTCCCTGTACTTTCACAGAATGGACTAGACCCGCATTTTCTTTATCCCTCAGGTTTTTGCAAGCGCCTTTGGCAGTGTAGACATGATAGCTGGCTCCTTGGTCAGGTACAATGACGACAGGCACATAGAGTTGGGAGGCTGCAGGCAGGAAGTGGGAGATTTCCTGGAATGTGTGTTTTTCCCCCCACAGTGGTGCAATAACAGTGCTCTCGTTACTCATGTCGTTGTGCTCCATAGCTTCACAGGCCCTTGGCATATGTGTGTTTACTTGTGTGTGTTTACATGTATTTGTGTGTGTGAGTCCACCGCAGGAGGAGAGACTGACTGGAGACTACGATTGTACTCTAGGGAGGTTTAGATTCAGTATGTCTCTATTGGTGTCGACAGAACAGATATCCTCAGCCTCCCTAGGGGTCTAAACACGCTCCCTAAGATTCCCTCTAAGCCTGTTTCCTAAGCCCCATGCCTCCCCACCTGAAAATAAACACCAGAAAAACACTCAGCAAATTAAACAATTTGCTCTGCGTATGTCTATTGGGATAGGTCACCCAAAAATGAAAATTCTGTCATCATTTATTCACTTTCATTTTCCTAAACCTCTATGATTTTCTTTTTTCCACAGAGCAAAAAAAGGAGAAGTTAGCCTGGATGTTCACGCTGCTCTTTTTCATACAGTGAAAGTGAATGGTGTCCAGAAGCTGTTAAGTTATATTAAAAAAAAAAAAAAAATCAAATCTGGCGTGAGAATTCTTGATGCACGTAAATTCACTTAAAACACTCTTCTGACACAATAGTTTATTTATTTAGTCTTCTAACAAGCGTTTGAAGTTCCTTTGATGAATAGAAATTCAAATAAACAGAATTTATTTGAAATAGAAATCTTTTGTAACAATGTAAAAGTCTTTACTGTCACTTTTGAGCAATCAAATGCATCCTTCCTTGCTAAAACAAGTATTAATTAAAAAAAAAAAAAACTTACTGACCCTGAACAAAGTATCACAGAAGAATGAAAATTCTCAACACAGCATCAAATTATTTACTGTGTTTTACAGCATTCTGTGGCAGAAATATCCAATAGAAATTACATTTTTTAAATAAATTGTCTAGCTAAGGCTTATTTTATGGCTTGGATTTTATGTATCTTAAATGTAAACAAATAATATTTTCACGTGCCAATTTCAGGCCATGTGAAAAAAAAATGGGTTTGGAACTAAATGAAGCAGAATAATAATTTTTTTAAGGGACAAAGTTCTTAACTGAAGACAAAAGTTTGGGGAACTATTGCTTAAACAGGTTGCATTTTTGCATATTAGTGGTCAGTCAATATAGATTTAGTTCCCACACCTTGAATGTAATCAAATGATACAGTGTGTTTCCTTTAGAGATTGGCATCTCTACTGCTGTAGTGATGGTTGTGCACATAGATACATACTATCTCTATCTATTCTCTAGGGCTGTAGCAGTGTATGAGATCAGAGGTGTGTGTATGTGTGTGTGTGCACATCAGCCAGGTCCAGCAAGCGCCTGCCATTTGTCAGACCTTGTTGTTGTGCGCTGCAATGACATCACTCCCTTTTGAAAGCAAACAGCTGTCCCTTGAGGGAGACCAAGAGGTCATGACCTCTCCCACTGCTTCTCTACGCTTCCCAGAGCCCCCAAGGAGCAGCCGAGCAGAGGACACCCAGTCAGTCCAGCCTGGGAACTGGCGCAGATCCCAGAGAATGAGGGTTTCCCCTCTGGAGCCCCACTGCCCTTGCCGAACGGCCTTCTCTGACCGGACCACTCCTCTGTATGTCAAACACACTTATTGAATTTGTTATGACTGTAGGCTTGACGTTGAGGGTGATGTAGTTTGGTTTTAGGGAGTCATGTGATAGGTTGTCAGGGTTCTCCTGTGGTTACTCGCATGCACTTTTACTAATACAATCTTGGTCCTGGTTTCTAGAATATTAACCACAGTCTAGGATATTAACCACAGGGATTAACCATAGCGCTTGACTAAATTCCATGAAATTCTAGATTGAAAATGATTTGATCTTGGACTAGACTCAACAACATTTTGGTTTTATTTTGAAAAAGTGCCTTCAGAAACAACCTTTAAAAGTGCTATAAAAATTTAAACGTCAATGTTAAACCCCACAAAAAAGCACAATAAAATTCCATGTGTTAAAATTATTTAAATAGAGTAGTTGAACATGAACTAACAATGATCAGTAAATGATAATGTCGGCATTTACTAATACATTAATATCAAAAATTGTATTTATTTTAGTTGTATTTTTGAACAAAGATGAATAAATACTGTAGCAAATGTATTGCTCATTGCTAGCTAATTTTAGTCAATGGATTAACTAATGTTAACTATTGTAAAGTATTGCTAGTAGCACTTTCACCTGTGCTATTCTTTTAGTTTAAATATTCTCTGCTGAGTAGCTAAATAACAGAACAAAATCTATATATACTGTTTTATATATAATAAATGTTTGTGATTGAGCAACATTGCCTGTAAAATGTGTTTAGTTTGAGGGAGTATTCTTTGAATCTGTCTTCATAAAACTAGCCCTTGAGGTTTATGATCTCATTGCTGGCCTTGTTAAGATGGAAGTGAAGGCCAGAAAGCATTGAACTGCTTTCTTTTGTGTTCCCCAGTGTGGCTGCATGAACGATCACACTGATTCTCTATGGCGTCTTAATTGTCCTCTAGGAAGCTTACGTGTAGCTGGATGTGCGAGAGCCTGAGTGTGTGTGTGTGTGTGTGTGTGTGTGTGTGAGAGAATGAATGGCCTCATGACACCTGCTAATTTCAACCTTGTCTCCACTGTGTTTAAACAAATGAAAAGCCAGACGTCCTGCACATAAGGGACATAATGGAAAATCCCTTCATCCAGACAATCAACTATAGCGTCAGCCTTCCTCATATTGTCTCTTTGAGTTCAGTCATCCAATCATATCAGAATCTTTCCATCTTGAGCCATTTAAAGTTGTGATTTAATGGAAACAGGTAATTTCTTCTTTACTGTGACGTAGATCCAAGTAAAAAAAATTACTGAGAAATGAAAAAATGTAGAATGGGGACTTGGTTGAGTCCATTGATTGTTGATTGGATGGAGGCAGATCTGATTGTGAACGTGCAGCAGATTGTAAGAAAATGGAAGAGTTTAAGTAGACTAAATGATTGGAGAAGTCTAATATACATCATCAGAGAAGTAAAAAAAAAAAGAAAGAAAGGAAAAGAAACATGCATGGAACACAAGATCAATAACATGCATTCAGAAGAAAATTAATGGCATGATTATTTGTATTATATATTTTTTTTTATAACTACAGCCATGATAATTAATACTATTTTGATGCTACTTACTATATTTTGACAGCTACCTTCACCATCCACTTAACAGCTTGAATATCCTGCTAAACATCTACTTTTCACAAATATAATACAATTCTGGAGTCACGTGAGGGTGAGCGGATGATAGACTTTTCATTTTTGCGTGCACTGTCCGTTCCTGGGCTTTTAAAAGTTTCTTCAGAGTTAATGTTGATGTTCAGTGCTGATCTATGATGGTGTACAAAATTTATTTAAAAAATGTATGCAGCATTCCAAAATAAAAAGGAATAGAAAGCAAACTACTAAAGCGGAGGGAGGGACTGAGAGAGAGTGTGCAATGGGTGGAGTTGTGTCATTCACTAAGCGGGGGTGGACTGCAGAGCCAGAGGGAGGGAGCGAGCGAGGGGAGCCGCTTGAGACTCCAGAGATCTGTGTGACTGTGTATGTGTGTGCGCGCTGGAGGAGGACAATTCACACAGGATAGCTCTGCGTACTATACTTAAAACATTTTACCCTTTCTTGCTGGACTTGGGCTGTATTCTGATGCCGCTACCGGACGATGAGAGAGGCCCTCACCATGAAATTCGCTTGGAAAGCTAAAATGGTAAGAAGTTGCGGTTCGTTTGCCCCCCTGCACAACTGTTGATTTTGCGGCTTTGAGCTTCTAGAGAGAAAGACAGCAGCGGGAGGGGGAAAGAGAGCTTGGAGTGGAGGATAAAGAAGAGTTGGGGAGGGGAGGGGAGGGGAGGGGGTCGTGGGGAATATAAATAATGTTGTTAAATGACATTTTACTGCAGTAATATATCGCACTCGTCTGTTTATGATCCACAAGCTGATTTGGATCTGAAAGTCTCCATGTAGGCGGTGGTTCCCGTTAGTTTCTCACTCTAGAAATACTTCTACTTTTATTATGAACAGCCTCCAGGCTGCAGACGAAAACAAAGCGGACAGATGGGCTTAAACCCACTTGTTATTGTTGTTATCGGTGAGGGATTGTTTCTCATGGACTTTGGGGTGTGTTGTTTTTTGTGTGCAGGCTGTAGGGGGTAGAAAACGTCTCTGTTTGGGATGATAACATGGTCAGCATCCTTTCATTGTTTGTTTATAGGATTTTAGGGACCTAAACAGAGTCCTCAACTGTCCCACAGCTTTTTAAGTTCATTCGTTGTAATGCTTTTTCAGGGCTTTCGTTATTGTTAAAAATGTAGTGTTTAAGTTATCTGACCACATAAAGTCTCACAGTCATTTTTAATTGACAAAGCACTATACTTATTACTTAAGTACTTATTTGCATTATTGTTTTATCAGATATTTATTACATTTACATATTATACAGATGCTTAATATGCATTCAAAGTTTTTTAATCAGTTTTTCCATCCTCTATGAGTAGGACCCATGGAATTGGCATTGCTCTAATAATAATAATAATAATAATAATAATAATAGTTGAGCATCAGCAAAAAAGAAAATAAAAGCAATAAATATTAATAAAATTAAGTAATAAAGAAAATAAGAAAAAGCCAGTGATAAAAATAACAATTTATAATACAATAGAATTAAACTGAATAAATTAAAGCTAATACAATTAAAGCTAATAAACATAACCTCAAAGAGCTCACATCTAATCTGATCGCATGTGACCACAGCACTAGTACTCCACTTTTTTTATTTCAGAGAAAAACTTATTTTGTTTCCTCATGTGTAGCTCCACCCTCTCTAATATCTGCCCGTGCCACTGAGCAGGCTTTTAAAGCCGCTTTGGAAAACATTTCTTCCAGTACAAAGGGGCAGCACAGTGCATAGATTGTGGACTCGGCAGGGTCCGGGCAGTGGGTGAGCAGACCTCCTACCATTGTTTTTGAGTGCAGACTGCATGACTCATCCAGCTGAGTGTTTCTCTGAACGCACTGTACAGGAAACGGCCCGGGAAATACAGACAGACTGATCCACTTCATTCCAGGGACTGTTACTCTTTCAGGTGCATAAAACTGCAGACGTAGTCTGGATGTGCTCCAATAGGGAAAAAGCTCAGGAGGAAGATGTTTGTAATGTCAGGGTTAATGACTTTAAAAGTATTGTGTTCTTTTAAAACTATTACACACTGTAGAAATACATACACACACACACCAATATAACAATTTTTTTTGTTGTTTTCCTGAGGTTCAGAAATCCTTTTTGGTACCCAAGAGAGCTGGATACACTTGTTGGACTTATTTAGCATGGCTTTGGATGAATTCACATAATAATCCAAGGACAGGTCCATGATGCCACAGTGCAGCCTGACTTTTTCCAGACTTCTGGAATCTTTTTTTGGAAAAAGTCTGGTGACATCGTTAGTGAAACAGCAATATTTCACAAATGCCTTTAGGTGCATTTTTTTTAGTTTGCATGATAGCATCTAAACATCTGTATTCATTTAAAGTCTTCCCACAGTCTCTTGAGAATGCAGTGCAAAAATAAATAAATAAATAAATAACCAGATTTTTTTAAATGAAACCATCTTAATGTCTTACGAGATAGCATAAAAAGGTTAACACTAGTTTTTCAAACTAAGACTAGTCTTCATATGTCTTAAATATAAACATTTTTTTATATTCCACTGGCAGTTTTTTTTCTTTCATTTTTTTCATTGAAAGTTTTATTTGTCATTTTCTAGTTTATGTGCGCTCTAAGAAGGAGACTTATCTTTAAAGTTGGCATTTTCTAAATGTTTTTTATTTAACCTCGTAATTTTTAATTAAAATATTTTGATCTGCTGTCATCCAAATCCCGACCTCCTTTTTTTCTTTTCAGTAATCCACTTCACTCACATATACGTCACAATGCGGAAGAAAAGATCTGCTACTTCCATTTCATCGTGACTTTAATGGAAGTTATAGACAGATTTATTTTGGATATGAGAGACTGTGCAGGGTTTCGTATATCACAGCTCTACTTTATTGTTATTGACTGAAGTAGGCAGAATATATTGATATTCTCTGTCTGACAGTTTAATATGAAAGTTAAGCTGTGCACAGCCTCAAAGGCTTCACTCACCAAGACACTTAACGTAGGTCATCCCATTATGCTGTTTGTATTTGTGTGTGTCTGACCGAGAAAGCCTATGCGTGTGTATGTATATGTTTACAGACTAAGTTTGGTTCTTGAACTCCAAGGCTGGATGGAGAAATCCTTCACTGTTAAGAATCTGTAAAAGCTCTTAGGCTGATTTTTAAAACTCCATGCCAGCTCTGATCTCATTTCTCTTCTCTCCCCCTCTTTCTGTCTCCTTCCTCCAAATGAGTTAACATTTTCTCTCCTCCACTCACCCCCTGTCAGTCTTTTGATACTAAAATTTAAAGCCAGAGTTCCTGTTTATGCCGAACTGAGACGTATTGTTCCCAAGTTTTACGCCATGACATTCCAAATGGAGTAACGTTGATTGTTTTCTCCCTCTGCAGAGCTCTGTGCAGGACTGGGGAGAGGAGGTCGAGGAAGGAGCCATATACAACGTGACGCTGAAGAGGGTCCAAATCCAGCAGGCAGCTAACAAAGGCGCAAGATGGCTGGGGGTGAGAGGAGGCCTTTGATCTGAATGCACTTCCACTCTTATTTAAAGAAACACTTCAGCTCCCCATGCTGAGCCGGCCAGACAGTAGGGCATATTAAGGGTGACCTCGTAAAGCTTTTTATGGTTTACGGATGTATTTAGTTGTGGGGTTCTTATAGTGTTCTGGTCATTAGCCTTCATGGATGGTCACAAGAAATCACATAAACCTTTATATAGAGTTGTTTGTTTGAAAACAAACAACTCTATATAAGTAAAAGATTGTTTAACGGGTTAGTTAATTCAAAAACGAAAGTTAAAAAATTGATCAATCGTGTTGTTTTGAACTCCATTGGGTTTTGTTGTATGGACTTCTTTATGTTTTCCTTGATGTTATCACTACTTATCATGTATCTTAGTGACAGGAAAACATTAAAGTCTGTTCTCTGTTGCACTTTTCAACCAAAAATTTACTGCATGTATTTCAAGGTTTATACAACATTGTTATTTTATGAAAGCATGCTGTTATGGCTCCGTTCCGAATTACAGTGGTGAATATGGTATAATCTGTTGGTTTAACCTTGAATAACTTTTTCCATATTCAACACCCTTCTGAATCAACATCAAAAAACAAAGCACTTATGAGCTTATTTGATTTCCATAGGGCTTTAGTTTGTTGTAACACATCTGTTTCTACACAGAATGGGTGTCGAGTGAAAACACAGTTAATTTAATGTAGAATCATTTCATAAATGTGACATTCATGATTTCAAAAGCAAGTTCACTTTACAGTAATAATCATGCTACAAAAATTTAAACAGAAATGTGATTGACATTGCAATTAAAAGAAAGCACATGTCTTACTTTTCAACATCAGTTAGAGCCCTGTTTTAGAGAGGTCATGGTGCTTAATGTTTGACCTAGTTTTAGCAACTGCAGCTCAATCATTTTATTTTTTGGTCTAGAGGATTTAGTGTTCTTGCTGTTTCACCTTTCTGTGGCCTACTTTTAAATCACTTATTTTTTGTGTGAACCGTATTTTTATATATTTTTTTTCAACTAATGAAGCATTTTTAAGAAGTCTGCCGACTTTCCAGCGCGTCTCAGAGAGGGAGGAGGAGGGTTGCTCTGATTAAAAGCAGATTGTAGAGTTTCCTGCTGTAGCGTGCTTGCACTACCAAGGTCTAGTTCTTTTTCTTCCCCTGTTTATTTCCGCCTTTCTCTCTGTTTCTCTGCACAATACTTGAATGCATGCTTAAGAATTGACCTCAAAGTATTTTTCTCTCCTTTTCCTTTGCTCTCTCAGGCGGAGGGTGACCGCTTGCCCCCAGGTCACACAGTCAGCCAGTTGGAGACATGTAAGATCAGGAGTATCCGGGCGGGGACACTGGAGCGCTTGGTAGAGACACTCCTCACAGCGTTTGGTGATAATGACCTGACCTACACCAGCATCTTCCTCTCCACGTACAGGGCCTTTGCTACTACACAGAGTGTATTGGAGTTGCTGCTAGGCAGGTGTGTGCTCTTGTGTGCATGTTTTTGATTGTAGACATCATAAATGTCAGGTGAAACCTGTGTGCATTCTGACTGGCTGTTTTGAATGTTCATGTTTGAATGTATGCTTAGTGAAGAGAGGTCACATTTTGCGGTCATGCAGCAAAGCAAGTACAAATGCCCATCTGGTATTCAAGGTAACGTTATGATGTAAACAGGTCAAGCAAAAAATTGGAGGTGTGTCAAAATATCAGATCTACGGGGATCCCACAGTCTTGGAAGACATGGAAATACCAGGAAATTTCAAAAGTGTTATTTCCTGAGCTGGAAAAGTAATGGAAATATCTATGGTCAAAATAATTTCTTTCTAGTTATGTTCAGTTCTAATGTATTTGCTTTTTATGAAAGCAAACTTTATAAACTTTTTAAAAAAAAATTTAAATCCATATCTAGTCATCACAAGTGTCTGGAATAGTGATGGAAAAACTGTGGAAATTTATTTGTCTGCAAATGTGGGAAACCTGGATCTATGCAATGTACTTCCCAGTTTAAATGTAGAAGTCAGAAGTATTAGTATGTAGTATGTAGAAGTATGTAGAAGTATTATTTTATTACTAAAGAGTATCTTATTTTGTTGTTTTATTTTCATACCTGATGTTTTATATTTTATATTGCTTGTTTTGAATTATTATTTTGTTGTTTTAAGATAAAAAATAGATTATGAGTGTTTTGGAAATTTAAAAAACTTTACTAATGTCAAAAGTAAGACTATATGGGAAAGATTAGGTAATAAAAAATAGTGATTAAAAATAATATGATCACTTTATAACTTTTTATGAGTCCTTGTTCGGTGGTTACTGCCTTTAGCATTTGTCAGCATGCTAACAGGTTGGTTTCTCTCTTCATTCTCAGGTATGGTAGTTTTGAGGATTGTGAGGGGGAGCGTAACCAGTGTCGGACTGGAGAGAGCAGAGTTGCTGTGAGAACGTGAGTTCCGTCATCATTGTGGTTATCTGTGCCGCTATATCTGCAGTGACTTCCGAGCAGCTCTCGTGTTTGTTGTTTCATTTCCATGGAAGCTTAAAAATAGAGGTCAAACACTGTGATATCGTGTGCATGCAAGTGTGTGAGTTTAGAAGCAATTAGAAATAAAAGGGATCTGATGATTGATGGTGTTTGGTTGCTGCATGAATCACAGCATTGCAGCTGAATTGTACTATGAGAGATTCCCTCAGTAGTTTGTGCCATCTGGTTTTCTCTGGTTTATACAAACATCTATGTGTTATTACTTTTTTTCAGTGCTTTGGCCTCTATTCTAAGAGCCTGGCTGGATCAGTGTCCAGAGGACTTCCAGGAACCTCCATCATATCCGAGCTTGCATCGTGTGCTGGGTTTCCTGCAGAAGGCCATGCCAGGCTCAGAGCCAATGCGCCGGGCTCAGAGTCTGCTAGAACAATTGCGTGTCCAGGCCAGCCTAGAGAATGAGACTGAAGGTAAGTCAAATCTGGTTACTGTTAATAATTTTATCCATCCTATCTAACTTCTTGTCTATTCATGTTTGTTCTGTCTTCCTGTGCATACAAAAATACCTGCTGTCCATTTGTTACAGGAGGCTTTCAGTACACCAACCCTTTCTGCCTTGGGGAAGATGAGGAAGTGGAGATCGATTTGCAGGAGGACTTCTTCTCCTTCGAGGTTGACCTTGTAGCAGAGCAGCTGACTTATATGGATGCGGTGAGAGAGAGAAACCTAGATTAAATCAGTGCTATGGGAACATGAAATATTATTTTGCACATTCTTTGGCTCAAGCTATGAAATATTTCCTTCCTTCCACAGCTGTTGTTTAAGAAGGTGGTTCCTCATCACTGTTTGGGCGCTATCTGGTCTCAGCGTGATAAAAAACAGAGTGCGCCCACCATCCGCGCCACCATCACCCAGTTCAATGCAGTAACAGCATGCGTGGTCAGCACCGTTCTCCGTCAGCGGCAGATGCGCCCGCATTTGCGTGCTCGCATCGTCCAGCGATGGATAGACGTTGCACAGGTGCATAACCCAACACACACATTTGCACTGTCACACCTCCCAGTATGACTTATGTTTTGCTCACGTTTAAACCTGTCCACCTCAGGCTCATTAGAGCTAAATCAATCGGCAGCACTTTAGTGTTGTGTGATTTTCTAGCAATACTTTAGATTTCCTGGTGAAGATAAAGTCTGATGTTGATCTGGAATATATTTTTTCAAAAGGTGTTAACTGTTCTTGGTGCATTTGGGTAAAGACTGACACCTAATCTGTGTCTTTGTAAGACATAACTGTTTTAGATGAGATCTAGATAAACCAAAGTAGACATAATACTGATTTTCAACCTCCCAAAGGATTTCTGATGAAGTCTCATTAGGCCCATTTATAAATGAAAATGTGTAAACATGGATTAACATGTTTCAGGAGTGTCGTATTCGTAAGAACTTCTCGTCTCTGAGAGCCATAGTATCAGCGCTGCAGTCCAACCCCATCTACAGACTGAAGAGAGCGTGGGCCTCTGTTTCCAAGTAAGTTCTGTCAATAAACAAGCCTGTCAGTCATTTCTTGATTTCTAAAAAGTATATAGACTGGTACAATTATTCAAATCCTTTCAATACTATTGGTTATGTTTACCTTTTATGGTATGATTCCTAGTGAAGTCTCTAGATGGATATATATACTACCATTCAAAAGTTTGGGATCACTATTATTTATTTGAAATGTACACTTATATACTGAGCAAGGATGCATTCCATTAATCAAAAATGACAGTAAAGAAATTAAAAATTTTACAAAATATTTTTATTTCAAATAAATGCTGTTCTTCAAACTTTCTGTTCTATCAAAACATCCTGAAAAAGACACTATATCACAGTTTCCACACTTCATTGAGCTGCACAACCATTTTCAACCGATGATAATAAGAAATGTTATTGAGTACCAAATCAGCATATTAGAATGATTTCTGAAGGATCATGTGACACTGAAGACTGGACGAATAGCTGCTAAAAAACTCAGTTTTGCCATCACAGGAATAAATTACATTTTAAAATATGAAATAGTTATTTTAATATGGTAATAATATTTCAAAATATTACTATTGTTACTGTATTTTTATCAAATTAATGCTGCCTTTCAAAAAGATAAGTTAAACTTTTGAACAGTTGTGTATTCTGTAATGACTTTTTGATATGATATTAAGAATGACATGCTCTGAGATTGTTTTTGTTTTACTCTGCTACATTAGAGATAGCATGCAGATGTTTGAAGAGCTTTCTGATATTTTCTCGGACCAGAATAATTACCTTACAAGCAGGGAACTGCTAATGAGGGTGAGTTCATGCACGCATCTCTCTTTCTCAGTTCTTTTGTGTTTTCTGTTGTGCATTCATTAATAAATAGGCCAATGTGGAATCAAAAATTGCCTCTTGTGTTTGTGTTTTGAAAATGTGTTTGTTTATTACATTATTAGGCTAATATGATGATGCTTTCAGTACTCTCAGCTCTGTTTAACACAAAAAAGTCCTCCTGAGCCTTATAAAAACTAATGATATCTCTCTGATCTTCACAGGAGGGCACCTCAAAATTTGCCAGTCTGGACAGCTGTGCCAAAGATCACCAGAAAAGATCCCAAAAGAGACTTCAGTTACAGAAAGAGATGGTGAGTTAGCAAAAAAAAAAACCTATTATCAGTATGTACTTTATTTGACAACGAATTGTGTTTTCAGAAAGTGTCATGTTACTTTAAAGCTAACAAAAATATATCTAACTTTTTTGTCTCCAGGGTGCCATGCAGGGGACGATCCCATACCTGGGTACATTTCTCACAGATTTGACCATGCTTGATACAGCACTGCCTGACCAAGTGGAGGTGAGTCAGCTGCACATCCAACCACGTATTTCCAGACAAAAAGAAAACATTATAAAGAATTATCTCTGATGTTATTGCTGACCTAACATTCCCAGACCGTTGAGGTTTTCATTACCAAGGTTTATTTGACCACCTTTTGGATTCACAAGAACTTTAATCAAAACGTTTCATGAGTAAAATGATGCGGAGAATCTGGGCTAAAGTCTATTTCTGTGCTTCACAGGGAGGACTGATTAATTTCGAAAAGCGACGCAGAGTAAGTACAACATTCCTTACTATTTAGTCTTTATTATAGTCAAAACATCTGTTGAATCTCTTATTCATGGCTATAGGCATTCAGATCTGTGGGAATGTTGAATAAAATCTCTCTTTGCAGGAGTTTGAAGTAATCGCTCAGATTAAGCTCCTGCAGTCTGCGTGCAATAGTTACTGTCTGACCCCTGATCCCGCATTTCTGCGCTGGTTTAAAAGTCAGCCTCAGTACTCAGAGGAGGAGAGGTACACACATTTTTCACTTTACATGCCTTTTTTTTCATCTGAATATTGTGTAAGTCTCAA
>JAFVLL020005019.1:0-13885 GCA_021397915.2 Tor tambroides | reverse complement strand
ATAGGAGAGATTTCTTATGCATATCTAACAGTGTAACATTAAGCAGAAGTAGTTCGAATGAGTTAAACCTCCTGTATCCTGTTTTCTGAGTAACAAAAGTAAATTTACTTTATTTATTTTTGTTGTTTGTAATACTTGCAATACCTTATGCCTCTGAATCAACTTACAATGCTTTACACCTACTGAATACACTGACTAACTTGTAGTATCTTTCTTAATATTGAATCGTTGCAAAAACATATCACATTTGCAGCTGGTCAGTGTTCAACAAATGCTGGGAAAATCACTTTACGTAACCCGACAAGAGTGATTACTGATTTGTATGAATGTCTACATAACACAGTTTGGTTAAAAATACTGACAGTGCAATAAAGAAATATTATTTATTTTTCTTGAAAAGACAAATATTAATTTCTTGAATCTTTTTTTTTTTTTTTTGTTCCTGGTCATTTTAAATCTCAGTCCAATGATGCATCACACATTGATTTGTTCTTTCTCTTTATTAATGGATTCACAGCTAAACTGATCTGATCTGAGAGTGAAGAGTATGTCATTGTTCTCTACAGGTTGAGATATTGTGGCGTCACAGATGAAGGTTGTGCTGCTCTGGCTTCAGCTCTGAGATCAAACCCCTCACACCTGAGACACCTGGATCTGTCTCTGAATAATCTAGGAAAATCAGTGAAGCTGCTCTCTGATGTACTAAAAAATCCTGACTGTAAACTGGAGAAACTGTGGTAAGATGATCTCTCTGATAGTCTCATGTCTTTGTCTTCAGTAAGATGTGTCCTTTAATGTAAATTCTGACTAGACACACTAAATTTCATCATAAATGACTGAAGATGAAGTTCATTTCATTCAGAGTTTCTACAGACATGAACAAGTTAAATTTAACCTAAACCTGCGATTGAAATATACATTATATTACAAACACATACGTAATTTTGAATGTTTAACATGAAAAGAAAACAAAATATCATTGCTGTAATAATATTTATTACTACGATATACAGTAAACTTTTCATATCAGCAGACAATATTCCATACAAAATATCCCCACAAAAGCACCGCATCACCGAGATTTTTGGTGTAAACCAATTTATTCTGCAGTAATATTTTCAGTGTTCTATCAGCTTTTCCATACTTACATCTGCATATTATTTACCTTTACAAAGTCTTTTTTTTTTTTTTTTTTACAGATGCATAAATTTTTTTCATGTATTAAACAAAACGTTGAATACTGACATTTGAAATTTTTTAAATAATAAAAAAGATACTTTAAATGTGAAATTAAAACCACCAGTAGGTGGCAGCAAGTCACTGTTAATAAGTGATTCATTGTGATTGAACCGAATCATTTAAACGATTGATTCATTCAGGAACGAAACACCGACGTGTTGCTCAGACACACAAAACAGTGCTGTGGCTGTTTGGAATTATTTTTGTTGTCGAAATATTGCAAAAACATGGTGTTTATTGAACTGTTGTAAAAAAATCTATGTAGCATTTTGTAATCAAAAAACGGCACTCTTTGTGTGAAATTGATGAACTATATGAAGTGGTATAAATATATACATTTTCTGCCCCATGTCTTGAATTTTGTGATCATTCTAAATATATTTTAATAGATTTTGAAGTCTCTCAAAGAGACAGGCAGCGAGCCTCAAAAGCGCGACCTTGATACCAGAAATACACTATCCATTATCAACTGCTGTTTACATTGAATGTACACTAATACAATTAGAAGAATCATTCTCGCCTTTCCATGCTTCGCTGCTTATTTTTTGTCACTATTATGTTTTAATCAGGATAATTGTCCGATTGGTCAAGTAAAAAAATAAAACATTTATTAATTAATTAAACTAGCTAGAAGGCTGATTAGCTGTAGCCCCGCAGGGGAAGAAAAAACAGCTTTGGTCTGTCCAATTATTGTAAACAGGTCCGTCAGACTGAAAATCTTTTAGTGTTAATGTGACCAAATTGGCTATATTTAAGACCCATTGAATCTGAATCTAAGACATTTTATGACTTTTTAAAGCCCTTTATTAGGAAAACATTAAGACTTTTTAAGGACCCGTGGATACCCTGTTCATTCATCTTCATCACATCACATGAGCTCTTGCTCCTGTTTTTGATCCACCAAACATTTACTGGAGCTTCAGTTGCTTCTGCTAGTTTGATTAATACTCCTTCACCTGCCCATCTCTGTGTAAGAGTTTATTTTCCTGTTTTTCTGAAATCCCATGAGCTCATTGTGTTCTCACAGATGTCATAAAGATTTAACCTGAATGTTCAGATATTAATGTGTGATTTTAGTGATTTCTGTTCAGTTTATAAGCTGCCAAACATGACACAATGATGTGTTTGATCACAAGAGTTAATAAATGAGATGTAATGGGGAACACGTGGCTCCTGTGAAGCAGATGTCCTCCTGTAGGTGTTTATTAGAGGAGCAAGTGACTGTTTCTCCAGACAGATCCGTCCTTATCAAAGACTATAGATTACCCAAGACGTGTCACTCGTATAGTTTTGAATGGGGAAAAATGCAACGCTCAATATGGCCGCTCTATCAAATGAAGCCCCACCTTCTGAGGAAAAGAGCCAATCCCTAATCTAGTCTGTGCGTCACTGCAGCTACGGTTAGAAGTCCCGGTTGCTACAGAAACAGTCAGCAGCACTGCTGGTCTAGCCTGAGAAATAAGCTTTTTTTATGCTATTTGAGCAAAATAAACAACAGTTATGATACAGTTGTTGTCAGATTTCAATGGTGATTTCAAATATGAAATTTAATCATAAGCTTGGCCACCAGATTTGGAGAATTAATGTTTCCCCATTCAAAGAGATAGGAGCTGCACTTACATGCCCGAGAGACATTTCAAAGATGGCCGCCGAGTGAAATGACTTGCCTTAAAAGGACTTTGTCCTTATATCACTATGAATCAATATCTCACATTCAGCTCTGTGTGTCTGTTCAGTCCTGAAGCACATGACAGTTTCAAACAGCACCATTGAGCATCAACATGCATAAATCTCATTCTATCAGCAGCAGTTTGTGGCAATGCTTGTCATTATATCTCCTCTCCTGCTCTGAGACCAGAGTCAATAACAAACTACACACACTTCAACTACAATTCACATTGTGTCATTGTTCTCTACAGGTTGAGTAATTGTGGCGTCACAGATGAAGGTTGTGCTGCTCTGGCTTCAGCTCTGAGATCAAACCCCTCACACCTGAGACACCTGGATCTGTCTGTGAATAATCTAGGAGATTCAGGAATGAAGTTACTCTCTGATCTGAAAGACGATCCACATTATAAACTGGAGACATTATACTGTTGTGAGTATATTATTATTTAAATCTCTTAAAATGGCCAAAGGTGAGTAACAGGCCTCATACACTCTAAAAAATCCTGGGTTATTTTTTTAACCCAAGTGCTGGGTTGAGCCTTTTGGGTCATTTTTTTGGGTTATTTTTCCAGTGTTTGGGTAGTTTTTGTGTAACCCAGCCCCTGGGTCAAATGTAACAACCCAATGTTTGGGTAGTTTTTAGTTTAACCCAGCCCCTGGGTCAAATGTAACAACCCAATGTTTGGGTAGTTTTTAGTTTAACCCAGCCCCTGGGTCAAATGTAACAACCCAATGTTTGGGTAGTTTTTTAGTGTTACTCAGATCCTGGGTCAGATGTAACCCAACGGTTGAGTTATTTATCGCGGGGATTCTGCGTCAACCTTCTGGAGAGAGCAGTTCTAAGCGCCATCGAATTGATGCATTTCTTCCGTAAATACAGGTTTGTGTACATTTTATTTTATATATAAAATCGTTACTGTGCTGTATATCGTTCAATTTCATGCAGAGCAACATACAGGCGCGGGGTATGAATCAACAAGTGTCGCTCGCGACGGTCTTATCGCGTGATGAAAAAGCCTGATGCTTTGCATAAAATAAACGATTTTATTCATAAAGATACAGAATAAAAATACTTTGTATGTTAAAATATTTCCTCAGAGCTGTTTACGGTTTGTTTTGGGGCAGGTTATGAAGGCAGTCGCAGTTTATTTCGGCTATGAGTGAAACGCAGGGCGGCGGTCTCAGCCGTGAGCAGTTCCCCGCCGAACACGACTCCAGCTCGGGCACGAGTACCAGCGCCATAACGGTGGAAACGGAATAACAGAGACTGGACGATTACACGTGAATTTCTTCTGTTTAATGTTAAATTTTTACTTTTAATGTTTGTTAAACGAGTTTAAACAGGTAATACGTATACATAAATCGATAAACAATGCTGTAAATGATAAATAAAGGAAAATAAAGGAAGTTATCAGGCAAACCAGTGGTTGTGTGGAGTATTTACAAAAGTTTATAGGATTTAAGTCAATCTGTAATCATTATTTCATGTATAAAGTAAAAATAAGCTATATTATAATAAAAAATAATCAACCCATTAGCTGGGTTAAATCAACCCATTATGATGGGTTAAATAAATAACCCAATTTGCTGGGTAAAATTAACCCCATATGGGTTCTGTCCTATATTTACCCAGCCCTTGGGTTAAAAACAACCCAAATTGGGTTGTTTTTAACCCAGTGTTTTTTAGAGTGTATGTGTGTAATTGGAGAATATAAGATAATAATTCAGCTTCACTTTAGTCCCAGTGCATTAATCTGTGTTTAATTCTGTGATCTATGAATATATAAATATTTTAATCTCTTCCAATGTCTCTGTGTGTAAATATCTCTCACTGTAATGTGAATATACTGTGTTTTTTCTGAAATGGATCTGCTGATGTGATGTGACAGCAGTAATGTCTCATACTCATATGTGACTGTCTGTGTGTTTTATTGTAGACTCTCAGTATTTAGACGTCAGTCCAGTTTCCTCAGGATCAGCTGATGGTGAATAAGGAGCCGCTACAGAGACGTCACAGTCACACAATCAACAGAGACTGAAGACAGAGACACACAGCATCACACTGTCATGTCTGTCGTCTTTCACTGTCTTGTTTTATAAGTAATGGCTCATGAATCTGAGTGCAGGATCAATTTCAATTCACCAGGTATTGTCTACAATGTAGATCAGGGGTGTCAAACATACGGCCAACAAAGATGTAAATATAATAACACATTATTTTGAAAATTAAATAGTGTATTTGTATTACAAACGGATTCAAGACTTGGGCTGAAGATCCAAATGCAGCTTTAATAAGAGTAATCCACAATTTTAATGAAAATACCAGGCAAAGGGTCAAAATCACAGGGCAAACAATCCAAACAACAGAAACCAAAGCACAGGCAAACAGGGAAATCCAGGAAACCAGGAACAAGATCAAAACCATAACACGAGTAACCAGAGAGAGCTCAGAAATGCAGCATAACACAAACAAGACTCACAATGAGAGACTGAAAACACAGGGCTTATATAGGCAGAGATAGCAAGGGAAATGGCAGGTGTGAAATTCACTACATTATTTTATTTTTAATTTAAACTGGAACCAATTGCAATTTTTTTTTTTTTTTGCTCATTTGCATTGATGTTATGCCTTGAGTAGTGATGGGCAGTAGCTACAAGTAGTGACGCTACTAGTTTAACTACATTTCTCAGTAGCGTGAAGGTAGCATCACTGTTTTCTGAATCAAATAGCTTTTCAGTCGCGAAGCTCTATTTTTGATCAAGTAGCGCGGCAGCATCAACAAAAGCTAACGTTACATTTTCCAAAGCTTTTCTGAAACTCAAGCTCAAATCAGAAATATAACTGCTACGCATCACTGATCTTGGATCAGTAAGTTACCGCCACTAAAGCTCGTAATGCCATTGGCTCCTCAAACTGTCAATCAAACCTCATTATTCCTCCCGCCTCTCTCTCGTGAATGAAGTGCGGCGCGCAGTTTAGAGCATCTCCGTTTGTCTGCAGTCTGATAAAAGAACTGTTGATTGAATAAGTACAGCATTTTCTTTTCTCGAGAAACACTATATTTATAAAGGCTGAGGTGTTTTTTGTTTTTAAGGAGCATTTGTTGTCGAGTCACAGCCAAATAGCTTGTGCGAAGCAATGAATCTTTTATAATATGATATTTTGGCCAAATAACAGAAAAAAAACTGAGTGCCCATTTAATGACAGAAAACTGCATAACCTGCAAGTTCATGAAATCATAAATGCGATGCACGTACTGCCTTTGTGGCGGTAATGACGGGAAAAAAAACATTCGCTGGTCAAAAACTTAGTTTTTGAACTTAATTTTGGTGATATGTTAATATAATGACACATGTAACGATGCAAATAAACGTAGCCAATCTGTAGGTTTATACATTTATATGGTAGGCTAACACTATACAATAAGATTTCATTAATGTATTCACTAACACGAGTGAACAATGTACAGTACATTTATTACAGTATTTACTGATCTTTGTTAATGTTAATGAAAATACAGTTGTTCATTGGTAGTTCACGTTAGTTCAGTGCATTAATATTAACAAACACAACTTTTGATTTTAATAATGCATTAGTAATTGTTGAAATTAACATTAAGATTAAAAAATGCTGCAGAAATATTGTTCTTGTTAACTACACTAGTTAACTAATGTTAATTAATGGGCCTTATTGTTAAGTGTTACCCTTTGTAAAAAAGTGTCTGTATAGCCTACAATAAAGCCACAACACCAGCTACCAGTATGAGGTTTCCAGCCGAATGTATTTTGCCTATGTCACAATATGAGCTAAATCCGGCCCTGTATTTGATACTGATTTTTGTTGACAAATTGGTTTGGAACAGTTGTTGAATAAACAATTAACCTGAACTATTATGCCTGTCTATCTGCTTGACTGACAGTTTTATTGATCACTGAGAGAGCATTGACTTGATATGATGTTGGTTCTGTATAAACATGAATTGTTCAAAAAACTCTGGGTACAAGCGCGGATTAGAAAGGAAGCTCCTTTGGCATTCTATGTGCACTGCAATGCACATTGCCTAAATCTTGTACTTGTGGACACTGTTAAAACAGTCCCTGATGCACAATGTTTCTTTTCACTCCTTCAAAAGCTGTATGTCTTTATATCAGGGTCTTACGTCCACCAAAAGTGGTTAGATGTTCAGAAGCAAGAGTATGAGGGGCCACCTCGTGAAATGCACCGACTATCAGACACTCGATGGGCTTGTAGATATCTTACCTGTAAAAATGTTAAAGACAGACTACCGGCTATCATCAAAGTACTTGAAGAAATTTGACAGGAACCCAATGGAAAGAGGGCTGTTGAGGCTCGTGGCCTATTAGCTCAAACTGATTTGAAGTTTGTTGGACTGCTTGTAATCTTCACTCAAGTTTTTGGAGATGCAAAGCACTTGTCTGACTATAGACAGAGGATCTGAGACAATAGTATGAATCTTGCCCAACAGTGCAACATTTCACCTTTAACTCCAAAGCGTGAAGTAAGCTCCAGGCTAGATAGACATTATCTTACCTCTCCAATAGTTAAAAACAAATGGAAATGGACTAAGACACCTTTCATACATCCACATTCATACCTATCCTTGATGTTCTGCTTTGTGAATTAAAGAGAAGATTTTCAAAAATATGAAGTTGGAAGGGAATATTGAGGAGAAATATAATAAGATAGTAGGTGAAATCATTTCTGCAGCAAACCAATCTATACCGTTAATAAGAGGTAATGGAAAGAAAAAGAAGAGTGTACACTGTAAAAAATGATATGATGAAAAAGTCATGACAACTTATGTTTTAAAGTTACTTTAACTCATAAAAATAAGTTAAGCACACTGTAAAAAGTTTTCACCCCTTTCAACTTAAAAACTTAAGTTTTGTGGCTGCCTTAAAATTTTAAGTTATATCAACTTAAAAGCACAAGTCATATCAACTTAAAAGCACAAGTCATATCAACTCATGATTTTAAATCTTGCCTAGTGCATTAGTGATGAACACCTGCTGTTATTGAGAATTACAGAGGATCAGATGTTGATGTTTTATTGGTTAAAATGATGCCACCATCATGGAGATCAGTGTTTGCTTTAGTTGGGCTCTTGACCCTTCTACTAATTCAAAGTTATTTGTTTCTGAGCAATTGCAATATTGTTTCACAGTAAACATTTGCGTATTTGGGCATTGCTGAACCAGAAGCTGGAAATAGCAGATTATCTTACTTTTCAGCTTATAACTCATTTGAATAAGCACCATGAAGGTGTCTCTCTTTGGTGTATTGACTGACAGTCAGCTATTACAGAACTGTGAAAAAAATCATCTGAAACAAATGCCACTGTAATGCTTAAATATTGAAAGAAAAAAAAGAACTGTATTAATGTTGGGCTTTTAGACATGAACACTTATCATACGATCCTCAACAGTGGTGACAATTATTATTCATGCTGCAGTGCATGATGGGAGTTTTTACTATGGTGTTACCCAGCATGCATTGCAGCATGAAACATTTTGTTGACTGTCACCATTGTTGAGATTCATATGCTGGTTCTTGATGTCTGTGTGTGTCTAAATAATACTGGTGCTCAAATTTTTATATACATTACACACAGTAGCTTTAAAGTTAACACTTTCTTTGCCTGCTGTAGTTTTACAGGGTTGATTGTTCAAAATCTAAACATATAAATGAAAAAATATGTATATTATTTTGGATGTAATCATGCCAGCTCATGATGATTATATAGTCATATAAAATCTCACTGTACAGCACTGACCTCTCTGTTTTACAACACCACATGCATTGCTACAGAGACAGATCTAACACAGGAGTCAAGGGTCAAGAGCCCAACTAAAGCAAACACTGGTCTCCATGATGGTGGCATCATTTTAACCAATAAAACATCAACATCTGATCCTCTGTAATTCTCAATAACAGCAGGCGTTCATCACTAATGCACTAGGCAAGATTTAAAATCATGAGTTGATATGACTTGTGCTTTTAAGTTGATATGACTTGTGCTTTTAAGTTGATATAACTTAAAATTTTAAGGCAGCCACAAAACTTAAGTTTTTAAGTTGAATGGGTGAAATTTTTTTACAGTGTACCGTGGTGGTCTGAAGAGGAATTAGAGAGAGAAATAAGGCATTTCAGATTTTAAAAAGGTTAATAACTCAAGATACAGTTGTAGAATATCAGAAGAAAAGGGCAGCTGCAAGAAGGGTAATTAAAAGTGCAAAGAGAAAGGCTTGGCAGGGATTCTGTAACAACTGGGAGAGAGACTGGGATGCATGTGGTATGGAGAATGATTAGGAAAATGAATGGTATTAATAATTATAAACAGATCCCTGTAATTGAAGAGGAAGGGGAAATGTTCATAACGAGTAAAGAAAATACAAAAGTCTTAGCGAAAACTTTTGCTAAAGTTCAGAGTATTGAAAACATGATAGGTCTTGTCTTCTTTTTAAGAACTTAAGTAAAATATATGAGAATGTTCATATAAAAAAACAAGGAGTCGATAGTAATATGGAAGAAGATTTTAATTCTTTTAAGTTAAAAATAGCCATTAAAGGGGTATGTTGACATGTGTTGACAATATTGTTGACAATATGTTGACATGTTTATTGTTCAAAAAACACATTATTTTTCAAATACTGTACATTATTGTTGGTCCTCTAGGCCCGCCTCTCTCAAATGCTTCTTTTTTTTTTCTTTTTCTTTTTTTTTTTAAATCATCTTTATTGATTCGATGCCACAAGAACAAGAGGTATTACATATCCACATAATCAAATTAACATTAGCTGCCAGAGAGAGAGAAAATTACATAAATGTCAATGCTTTCAGAGCATTACATGTTTTCAGTGCTTTTTGTTTGTTCCAAGAGATTTACATATAAAGTCATTTATAAAATGTGCAAAATTTGGTTTATATTGAGCCCACTTCTTTTTATTTATATGGAATAACAAAATAAACAAATTTATAATATGTTGTTCTTTACAATTCAAATTATCTTTTTCTGTATAAAAAAAGTACATCAAATATACAAATTTCTATCATACACTCCATTTTTCTGTTAATATAGAATTCCAAATCCTTCCAAAATAATCTTGAGTAAAGACAATGAAAAAAAAGATGCAAAATAGTTTCTTTTTCTTGACCACAAAATTCACAGGAATACGAGATATTAAGCTTAAATCTTTCCAAAACATGCTTAGCAGGATAAATTCTATGGAGTATTTTGTAAGACACTTCCTTAATTTTGTTATTGATACAAAACTTATTTGACAGTTTCCATGCTTTAACCCAAGAGATATTACCAAATAAAGAAGACCAAAAAAATCTTGCTGCCGGTAAGGACACAGAACAAAGAGCATTCCTTATCATCTTATTGCTACACTGTTGTTATCAACATTTTCAGTGAAAATGTTTCCACAATGATTAACCATGCTGATTTCTTCTGAGTTACAGTTTTTTAAAAAATAACATCACACTCTTTGGAATTGCATCAAAAACAACAGCAGATTCTCTTGGTTTAACTGGTAATTGGAATTTCTGAAGAAATTCAGTATATGACAACAAGTATCCATGGGAATTAACTAACTGTCTTACTAAAATAATAACTTCCTTGAACCAAGTATGATAGAATAAAGATCTCCGCATTTGAACAGTCAATAGCAAATACTTAAACTAATAACAAAACATACAGTCGCTGATTCAGAAGCGCCAGATTGTCATAGCAAAGTCAGAATTACCTCCTGTCATAGGTTCACGAAACTGTCGTCCATAAAATGCGTTGCTGTTCTGTTGTAAGTAATCTTAATTATTCCTAAATGCATCTACTTCCAGAAGGCCAAATAAAGTGCTTTTGCTTTCACCTAGAAACACACAGCTTCTCCATGAGAGACTGCTTCAACACTAGTGATGGGTTGTTCTTGAACGATTCGTTCATTTTGAGAGAAGAGTATTAGCCAGGTTAGGATCACCGCCACCGCTGATCACCGCCAAATCCCACAAAGACCAAGGCAGGCCACAGCAGTCCCACTATTACAGGCCAAAAACCAGGCTGCTGAGGTCAGGGTTGTTGAGTTTTAAGATTGGTTAGTTTTGGGTATGTTAAGGATGGGTGTGTAAATTTAAACTCTGAATCTTGAAGTGTCTGGTAGGTTTAGGTTATGATATGGTGAGTTGGGTAGGTTTAGGTCAGGTGGATCTTTTAAATTTCATTTAAACCCTTTGGAAATTTTGTATTGAGTCTTCTGATCCATAATCTTTCAAATTTTGATCTCTCACACAATGACCAAAATGGGTCTGACTGAAGACCGGCCAATCTAAAGGCCTCCGGGCCATGAGTGAGAAAGTGCTGGACCACATGTCTGTGTTTTTCTATTTTATTTTTTATATTGTGTGTGTGTTGATGGATTCGGATCTTTAAAGTATTTTTCGTCTGGCCTACGTATTGTTTGGAGCACTTAGCACAATAAATTAAATAAATACAATTATATGTCGATGGAGTGAGTTGCTGTGGGACTTTGAACACCTGTTTTGTTGAACGATTGAAAACCCATTTTTTCTGATCAAAATATTCGCAGATTTTATTTTCATTTTGTGGTGCAATAGGTCTGAGTTTACTATTCACTAAAATATCTAATAAATTTGTATTTCTCCTGTAAGCAGCTATTTGTTTGTGTTTTAGCCTAAAAGGAGTATTTTCAAAGAACCTCTCAAAATTAGACTTAGCTGCCTTATTCAATTGTCTGCTCATTAAGGAGAAGTTGGACACTAATGGTATTATTTTATTTCCCCGCCCTGTATAGGGTCATTTGGGGTCTCTGGGGGGAGAAAGGTCTTCTTAAGAAGGACCTTGAATATCCTCTGTTCCTAAGAGCCCTAAATAAAATTCCTGTTGCTTCCATGAAACAGGAATGCTCTGTGCATATCCTGTGAAATCTGAGTAATTGTGATGTTACTATTCCTTTAAATGTGTGTTTAGGATGGAAGCTGTGTTTGTGCAGTAATGAATGTGTGTACGTTTCTTTGAAGTACACTTTGAAATCTAACTGTCCTGTATTACTGAATTTCTGTCCCTTGTAAGACACCACATCTAAAAAATTGACCTCTAAGGGATGTTAATCATATATTTGATATTTATGGATCTCTGATGGGCATTCAAGTGTTCTGCAAAGTCTTTAAAATCATCCATGGAGTAAGTCCACACGCCCCATAAGTCATCCAGAAATCTATAGTAATGTAGGGGCTTTTTTGAGCATGAACCCAGAGCTGATTGTTCCCACTTAGCCATGAAAATATTTGCGTAAGACGGGGCAAACTTTTAGCCCATGGCTGTGCCTTTAACTTGCAAATAGTACTAAGGAATTATATTCGAAATAATTTTTAGTTAGATTTATATCTAATAATTTTAAAACATAATTATCTGGCCTTTTTGGGTCTGGATACTGCAGCATGCACTCCTGATCTGCCTGGAGGCCTGCTTCAGTCTCGATGTTTGTGTATAGGCTGTCGATATCTATAGTAAATAAGAAGGCTCCACTGGGAATACTGATGTCCTTAACTTTCTGAATGAAATCATAAGTATCTTTCAAATAGCTCGGGTGTTTTTGAGAGATGGGATTAAGGAAATATTCAGTGTACTCAGCTGTTAGATACGTCTCACTGTTGCAGTCAGACACTATGGGTCTGCCCGGAGGAACCTCGTGTGGAATACTCCATTTCTCAGACTCCTTATGAATCTTTGGCAATAAATACAATCTTCTCATTCTAGGAGTGCCATTGCCACTGAAGCATTCCCTCTGTTTTGAGTTAATGATACCTACGTTATACATCTGTTCTAGGATTTTTCTGACCTGTTTCATGGTTTCAGGATAAATTGTTTTTTTAGGGGTTTATAGCGGTCACTAATGTTTAATTGTCTCTCTCCCTCCCAGACATACTGCTCTCGGTCCATGATGACAATGGCATGTCTGCAGGTTTAATCACAATTTCCTTGATTTTTTTTAGTGTATTTAAGGCCTTCAATTCCTCTCTCTGAAGGTTGGGTCTGGGTTTCAATCCCCAGTTCAAGTTCTTAAATGCCTCCTCATCAGCTTTGATCAGCTGGTCTACCTGCTTAGGAAGACTGCTCAGAGATGGAGTCCAATCAGAATTGTGTATGAAAGGTAATTTTTGTTTCTTTCTTTTTTTTTTACCTTCAAAGAAAACCTCTAATTTTTTTTCGTCAATGATATTTTTGTAAGTCCAGTCTAAGTTGATGTTTGGAATGCTTTATTTTTCGGACAGATGGAATAAATGTTAGGCTTTTCGTGAGCAGGGATGACTGTGAGGGAGAGACACTAAAATGTTTAGAAAGATTCACAACGAGTCTGTGTTCACCCTTTCTTGGGTGTTCACTCACTGTAAGTTTAAATATTGTGCCCAGTGCTTCAGTATATTACTTGCTGTTTCTGTAGTCCAGTGTAGCCATCACTTTCTGCCTGAAACTGTTCTTCTGGTAGAGCGGGGATAAAGGAATAATTTTCTTCAATATAATTGTTCAAGTCATCTAAAAATATCTTTTCTGCCTCTGGGAGAGACTGAGGGATGTTAATCAGTGGGATCCACACCTGGGCATCAGGTAGCTTCTCCTGTGTCACCTGGATCAGTCTAACACTCTCTCAGAGCTGAAATGCATAGTCTTTGTGTACAGTTGTTCAGTCCAAAGGCCAAGACTATCTTTTCTACCTTTGTCTCTACTGTAGCCTTTTCTATCAGATTGGCAGTGTGCTGTAGTTTAGCCCCTAGAAAGCTATGGATCTGCAGGTTTGGGAGGTCAAAGGTGGGAATTCTGCTCAAATTGTCCCTGATAATCACTTGTTTTTCTTTTGTTTCTCTAAATCTTTTTGGTCAGAAGTTACCGTGTTAATTTCTTTCTGCTGTAAAAAAAAAAAAAAAAAAAAAAAAAAATAA
>JAFVLL020005018.1:85608-113872 GCA_021397915.2 Tor tambroides | reverse complement strand
AGGGGTGTATTTTCTATTTCAAATTCTAGATGTTCATTTATTCTGCCAATTAAACATGTCTGCAATGTCTCAAATTGATGCTGTTTAGTAGCAAACAAGCACTAAAATGTCATCTGTTATTGTATGTGTTATTTTAAATGTATAAGTTTAGGTGTGATTGCAAGATGAGACACTTCAGTAGAGCTGACCTTTTATGCAGTCCTGTACCAGCTGTGCCTGGCTGCTCATATAATGCAACGTTAACCGTGATACCAAAAATAAAGACAATTCAGAGAACTGTTGTGGAGCTCGTTGTCCTCAAAATGAAAAAGGAGCATTAAACTTGCAACAGCATTAGAATATAGTATCAGCTTTCAAGTTCTGTTCATTTCCTGATATCCAAACAAAAAATGCCGTTTTGGCTTTAATGTGACGCAGCATGTCACTTACTGCAACCCTACTGTGTACATTAGCATATTTGGGAGAAAAATGCAAACAGATTGAGAACCTCACTTATGTGTGCGATGCCATCTCTTCTCTTTACTACTAGTTACATCAGGAAATAAACATGAACACATTGTGGTAGGGTAGGCTATAAGAAATGTATTAGTTTTCATGTAATTATTTACCTCAGGAAAGCCATTCAAAGTCCACTATAGCTCATTAGTCAGCAAGAAAAAACAACTGCAGCGATGAGCTCATTTACTTAACCTGTTAGTAATTATGTATGTTTGTGTAAATCTGTCATGAAGACAAGTTTTTATGAAGACTATTATATAAATTTGGGATAGTGGGAATAAATGAAGAGTCACGTTGAAATTTACATTGTCTTTCCTGTATGTACTGTGTTTATTGGTTTAACAATAAAAGTGACGTCATAAAGCATCAATTTACAGGTAAACTAAAACTGACAAACTCTCCTCTCACTGAGCCTCATTTATGAAACAAGCAGAATGAAGGTGTAAATTTTGCGAACCCTTTGTTAGATAAACTGCCACCTTCAACAAAGTCGCAATTTAAGATTGATTTCACAACGGACTTCTGCTTTGGCTTCATGAATGGGTCACACTGACATTACAGTACATCTTCAGTTCAAAATATGACAATAAAATATACCCCTTCATGGCTTGAAAATACATAAAAATAAGATAGACCTGTTCAACCAAAACTTTCACCCACTGCAAAAACAAGCACATATAGACATATACATACACAAAGGCCCTTTTCAGTGAACTGAATCAGCTTGCTTAGCCTGCAGCAGAGAACTACGCTGTTTTTGTCTGAATCTGGTTTTTGTGGACATTTTTTGCCTCAGTTGAGAATCTCCTGTTTGGTTTTTCCTTCCAAATTCCTATTCCTATTCATTTATAACAGTTCATCTCCCATTTGACCCCTGAGAAACACGATCCCCCTCTCTCACATCTTCTGCCTGTTACAATAGCAGCTTCATACTGGTTCATGTTAGCTCTTGCAGTCTTTTTCACCAGAGGAAGAGGAGGACGAGGAGGGCCAGTGGGTGCGCAGTAGTCATGGCAACAGTCAGGGTGATTACTTGGCGTTTTCCAGCACGGTTTGGCATCGTGGGCAGAGGCAGTCTGGCTCATCTGATGTGTACCGTCGACATCTCGGACAGCGAGAGAGAGAGGTGGGCATTGCAGCAACGCTGTATGAACTCTCCTCACGAATCACGCCCCCTACACAACACACAGATGAGCATAAGATACACTTTTGTCTTACAAAACTACCAGAACAAGTTACTTTAGTGTTACATTTTTTTCTTAATTGGGATTCTTATTCTGTTTCTCAAGTAAACACAAGTTTATTACTGGATGTTACCTATCAATGGTTCTCAATCTTTCTGACTAGAATTCCCACCAACAAAATATTAAAAGGCCCCTCCAATATAAGTTATTCCTCCTGCATTCTGATGGAATTATGGCAATATATGGAAGTTTGAGAACCATTGATCTAAACTAACTGCAAATTTACTTTGTGTCTTGAACACAACAGCCTAGCCAGGACTTTTAATTAAAGAACCGCTAGATAATTTATATCCAAAGAAAAGCGTCTTACCTTCCAGGTTGATGAGGAAGTTTCCTGTGCTTGTGATGGCATCTGATGGCAAATCCCGCGGGAGAGAGCTTGTCAAAGTCGTGCGTGAAGCCATCATGAGCTCTGTCAGCTGGGAGCCAGTGGAAGTGGGCTCCTCTTGAAGAGACTGACAGAGAGGGGTGAAAAAAAAAAAAAAAAGTAAAATTGATGTAGTTGCAAGCAAATGAAGCACAAAATTTTATGTATTTAAAGACCTTTTCACGCCAATAAGAATATTTGGTGTGAAAAATTGACAACTGACAAACATTAGCATGCCACCAATTTTTTTTTATTTATAACTGTTCTAATCTCTTTACCATTGCACTAATCAAGAAAACTGGTCAAGAAATAAGATTTGTGCTTTTGGTCACATGCCCAGAGCCACTGCTGTTACATAAAACTACGACTTCATGGCGCTCATAGTTTACAAAAATCTAAATGGCTGTTTGAAAACATGTTGGAGAGTCTTTTGGAGGACCCAAATTATGTGTTGCGCTTTGATGATAAAATACTCATAAAAAATTACAGATTTCTCAGCTCAGTTCAAGTGAGCTTAGTCATTCCGCTATATGTGGATACATACAAGAGAACGAAATGTCACAGGTCCATAGTGCTACATACAGACAAACATATTATCCTATTAAAAAAAGAAATATTTCTTCTTCCTTTCTTCTCTGTGACAAATAGAAATAGAAACAGAAAATTGCATAGTGCTTTATGTACAGGGTTACCGGGATATTTTCTATAAGCACTACCTACCATCAGAGATTGAATTTGCATGTTTATCTTTCATTTTTTAAGCACTTGTCTGAACAGACATATCACAATCAGGCTCTATTTCTGTGGCCAACATTTGTGTTGGTGTGAACAGGCCTTAAAATTCGTTGATGTACCTCCATGAGCTCAAAGAACAGGCCGGGCTCAATGGCAATGATGAGTTCATACTCAGCAGCATTACGTCCCGGAATAGATGACAGGAAGGAATCTCTGATAGCACACGCGCCCTCCACTGCTTCCTCCAGTCCTGGTCTCCGCCACACAGAACTGGTCTTAATCCAGCCGCTATGAAACAACGTGTCCCCCTCTACAGACGAAGAGAGAGGTGAGAAGGGTTACAGTCTGTCGACATACAGCATCAGTTTTACAGAAACTGCGTGTATACCATCATGTCCAGGAGAGTGAAGGTACACCTCCTCAGCGAGATGAGGGAGCACAGGAGCAATAGAACGGCTCACTCCATCTAGAATCTCTTCTAGAACCGTCTGACACGACCTCCGACCAAGGGAGTCCTCAGGGTCACAATACAGCCTGAGAGAGAAAATGAGAGAGTGACTTTTTGCTAAAGAACACCAAAAAGCTTTTTTGTTACAAAACTGAATGCGCGGTTACCGATCTTTAATGATGCTGAAATAGAAGTTGGATAAATCTCTAGTGATGAAGGATTGCAGCAGACGGATGACACGGCCATTGTCAAACTCATTGTAAGCATCTGTTACCTATAGCACACACAAACACACGTGACGGGACCGACTGCAGAGTAGAGCTGGTTTATGTGCGGTCAACATTGAGACTCACCTTCATGCTGAACTCTCTGAGCACGTGCAGCATGTATTGATCTATGTAGTGCATTTGTTTAGGGTCCACGGTCTGGGAACGAGGATCAAAACCCTGGAGATTCCCCAAGAGAAACTTTAGCGTGTTCCTCAGCTAGAGAGAGAAGAGAAGTTTAAAGAGAGGCCATTAGCACATAAACATTTTGATCTATACTAACGTTCAAAAGTTTGGGGTAGGTAAGAATTTTTCTGGGGATAAAACGTTTATCCAAATCATTTTTTGGATCTATTGCATCCTTACTAAATAAAAGTATTCATTAAAAAAAATTCTGTCTAACACTAAACTTTTGAAAGCTAGTGTAAAAATCTACTTTTGAATTAGCATTGAGTGGCAGCAAAGCATTAGTTTATAAGCCAGACCTTGTTGATGCTGTCTTTAGCAGCGTTCAGTGTGTTCGGTCCGATCTGAACCTCAGAAAACACATTCGACTCTGCAACCCACCATCTCAAAACATCAGCGCCATATGGAGGGGAGACAGACAAGTCCTGGGAGAAAGAAACTGATGAAACACTGACTGATTCATATCATTTGATTCTATAATTGCTTGAGCATATATTACCTTCCCTCCATTAATAACAACATCTGGGTCGATCACGTTGCCTATAGACTTAGACATTTTTTCTCCTTTCTCACTCACGGCAAATCCATGGACCACGAGAGCTCTGAAACACACACAGAAGGTCACCAATGTTTTTTTAACATGCATTTTCATTTGCATATACACATGCATTTGTATGACTCACTTGTAAGGGGCTTTATTCCGTACAGCTACACTGGTGAGGAGAGACGACTGAAACCAACCGCCGACCTGATCTTTCCCCTCCACGTATGAGTCTGCACGCGGGTCTGATTCTGAGAGAGAGAGAGAGAGAGACAGTAAGATTACACTACAACACAACAAAGCATATGAAAGGTGAAAGACGAACCCCAGACAAGCAAACAACAAAATACTTTTGGAACTAGACACACTAAATATATGTAACAATTAAGCACCACTCTGAATACTCACCTGGTAGCACAGCGGCCCATGAGGCCCCGCTATCAAACCAGATATCCAGGACATCTTCACCCCGCACATAATCAGATACTGCACCTGCTTTACTCTGACAAACAATTTATAACATATACTGAATCTTTCTTGAGCACCAATTAGAATGATTTCTGAAGGATCATGTGACATAAGAGTCTTCTTTAAAAAAAAAAAATAGATTTAAAAATTCTTCCGGTAGTATATGAAAATGTACCTTCTCAAGAACCTCTGGAGTCAGAAATGTCTCCGCTGGCTCCGTCCACCAGCTGTCACTCCCCTTCTCAGAGAAAACTTTAGCAATGTGTGTCACTGAATGTCTGAGAGAGAAAGAAGGAATTAAACATAGTTTAAGAAGTTTTTATACGTGTTTGAGTGTCTGTGATAGTGTAAGTATATACTTGTTTAAGAGTGGCTCTCCAGTCTCTTTATGGTAGAACACTGGGATGGGGACGCCCCAGCTCCTCTGCCGAGATATACACCAGTATGTTCTTCTGTCCAACATTGCCAACAAACTAGACCTCGCCGATTCAGGTATCACACGCACCTTCTGCAGGGCATCCTAGAAAAACACACCCAAAATTTATTTTCTACAGATATATATAGCTTATGTGACCCATGTATATGTTCTTAACAGGTTGCTATTCTATTCAGGAGGCCGCTGGCTCACCTTAGCTTTGTCTTTGAGGCTGGCTGTGTTAATAAACCATTGTTTACTGGCTCTGATCACGACTGGCTGTTTGGTCCTCCAGTCATACGGGTAACTGTGGACACAGTCCTCCTCCTTCACAATGGCACCCACTGCCTGCAGCATTGAGATTACTGCCCACACACACACATACAAAACATTAATTAGGATTACTAGAATGCATATTCTTTTATCATTTCATATGGTCAAATCTAGTTCTATTTTTCTTCTAACATTTCTCTTTCCTCCATCTCTCTGTCTCTCTCACCTGTGGCATTGCCTTCAGTCATCACAGATTTCTTCTGCAGTTCAGGCCCAGCCAGTTCTGTAAACCTGCCCTCCTCATCCACTATGCACTTCTAAAGAAAGAAAGACTTAAATTAAAAGTCATGACAACAACCCAATACTTTTATGTTTTCAGCTTATACAGATGTGGGTGACATACTACTGGCAGATTAAAGTGCGTAGCAACACCGTAGTCCTCCATGCCGTGGGCAGGAGCTGTGTGGACCAATCCCGTTCCCTTAGTCATGGTCACATGATTAGCCGGCAACAAAGGCACCTGTTTTGCAGGAATTGTGGGATGCTGACAGACTCCACCTTCGAGGTCTGACCCTGGAGATGAGTGAAAGAGAAACAGAGAGACGCTTAGGCCAGTTTAAAAGGCATCATATGAAGTGATTCAGCCCAAAAACAAACTGTGGATCAACCTGCGAATGTGGCCAGACTTTCCAGATTTGTCTTCAGCATAGAAGCGAGGCTGTTGATGCGCTCTGAGGCCACTAGGAGGAGCTGCTCATTGTCAGCTCGCTTCACTACAGAGTACCTGAAGAAGAGAAAAAACACGTTATTATGAACATCATCAAATCAAATCATGTGTATTCCACTCACAGATGCATAGGTGTGTGACTTACTGTACTTTGGGCATGTAACAAACCGCTTGATTGGCTGGAATAGTCCATGGCTGAGTCGTCCAAATCAGAGCAGACACATTACCCCAAATTTCTAAAGCACAGACAAAGATATTGGCATCAGAATCAGCAAAATAATTATGTGGCCTGTATAAAGAGTGTGTGGCACCGGGACAGACAGCATACACACACCTGCTTTCGCAGCGAGTTTGGCTGGCAGGGTGAGCAGGGGGAAAGAGATGTACAGAGCACGGCTCACATGTTCTGGATTATATTCCAGCTCAGCTTCTGCAAGCGCCGTCCTTCACAGAGACAGAGAATATAGCAGAAATCTGTACAACATCTAAATCCTCAAATTCAAAGTGTCAGGTCTATTATGCTTTATTAAAGGCTTTATATGAGACTGCAAACACTGAGCTTCTCTCACCTGGATGATGGTGACCAGAAAACAGGCTTATAGTCCTGATAAATTAAACCCTGTACACAAAGATAGAAAAAGTGGGGTAAAGTGAGAAACTTTCAATGATATGAGGGTGTGTACACTACTATTTTAAAGTCTGGGGTCTGCAATTTTTGGTAACATTTTAGTATACGGACCAATTCTCACTATTAACTAAATGCTTATTAGCATTAACATATTGGCTGTTTATTAGTACTTATAGAGCACATATTCATGACCATATTCTACATCCTTATTCCTACCCAATACCTAAACTTAACAACTACCTTACTAACTATTAATAAGCAGTAAATTAGGAGTTTATTGGAGGCAAAAGTCATAGTTAATGGTTTGTTAACAGCAAGAATTGGACCTTAAAATAAAAAGTGTGTCCCAATTTTAAGACATTAATTCTTTTTTTAATTAAAAAATTAATCAAAAGTCACAATAAAGACATCTGTAATGTTCGAAAATATTTCTATTTCAAACAGAAATATTTTAATTTATTCAAAGAATACTGACAAAAAGTATCACACCTTTGACAAAAACAAAGTAACACAACTGTTTCCAACAAAAACTGTATTATAATGATTTCTGAAGGATCATATGACACTGAAGACTTGCATAATGGAGTATATATTTTAAAACATATTCAAATATTTAAAAAAAAAAAAAAAAAAAGGTTTTGCATTTTAAATTGTTATAATATTTCACAACAATACTTTCTGTATTTTTAATCAAATAAATTTGATTACATTTATTTTCTCTAAACTTTTATAGTAGAGTAAACAGTAGTGTATATCATTGCAGAATATTAATTTATCGGCAAACTACTCTTTAAATACTCACATATGGAATGAAATCAAACGTGTCAAGCTGTGTTGTACAGGAAAAACTTCTCCCACCTTGTTATGCATCTCTTGGAAGACTTTCAGTTGGGCCGCTTCATATTTCCCATCAAAGGTGTAATAACAATTCTCCCAATCCGCCATCACACCCCAGCGCTGGAATGCAGCACGCTGCCGAGATATGGCCCTCTCTGCAAACTCCCGCGCTGAACGGAGAGACACAAGGCAGTTTTTGATTCACCAGAAGGAACATAGCAACATTACTTACCTGACAGATTATTTCAAACTTCTAAGATCTAGACAACTGATTTCACTTATTTGACCAGAGCATTCATTATATGTGACCTCCTGACCTTTCTGTCTGATTTGTAGAGGAGTAAGCTCATTGGTTCCCAGGTCTCCAAGTGCTTTGAGCTCAATGGGCAGCCCATGGCAGTCCCAACCGGGCACATAGTGCACCTGTCTGCCTCTCAGCACCTCGAAACGGTTCCGGATGTCTTTGAGGATCTACAGGAGAGATCAAATGAAGAAGCCGACTGCAGTTTATTTTGAGTTCATGTGACTATATTTCCATTCCTGTAGGTTCAGGTATATAACTATATGATAAGATGTCTTTAGCAAAAATAAAGGATGTGGATCCAGGAACATCTATTTGTGTCAAGGCTGTTTTCCAAGGTATATATTAAAAGTAGCAAAATAAGTTTCTAATAATAACTGTGCTTGGAAGCTGCAAAGATATTGTACAATGTGTACTACACACATAAGTAGATCAAGGGATTCAAACATTTTCAGAGGGGCCCTGAACCTCCCAGACAAGCTCAGCTTTTGGACCTTGGTATTTCTAAATCCTTGCATATGGCCATGACTTGTGTGCAATGCATATAATCTGACAGAATGTACCTTATTGAGAGCGTGCCCAACATGCGGGTCCCCATTGGCATATGGTGGTCCATCATGAAGGCAGTACTCCTTTTTAGCCTTTTTCTCTCTCTGCCAAGTGTACAGCTGGTCAAAACCACATTTCTGTAGAACAACACAGAAAAGTTCAAACACCAACAAAAGAAAATCCCAAACTCCAACAAAAGACAACCTCATCCGTGATCTCAAGTGTGGCTTTTATAAAAGTACCACAAACACTGTCATCTTAGTCATTCATTATGATTAATGAAGTAACAGGACAGAACCACTTAGATCAGATCCTTCAGTTTTAACAGCATCAGTAACGACAGCGTCTGTATCTGGATCTGCATCTGGATCTGGATCTGTCACTTGTACCTGCTGGATCTGGATCTCTCGCTCCAGTAGGTTCGGCCCGTTCACTCTCATGGGGAAGTCAGTGCGGGGCAGCAGCACAGTGTCCCGGTACCGGCCCGCTGCGTCTCCGGAGCACAGACAGCGCAGTCCCCATCGAGTCACACCGCCGAAACCCACCGCTGAACGCCGAACCAGCAGCATGAGGGACTCTGACAGGTGAGTTTGCGACCAGGGTAAGAGTTTGTTGTGGGATGTGACCTCCTCCTCCGCATGGGCGGCACTCCGTGTCTCCCGGAACCATAGAAGCAATGCACATCTACGGGAACTGAGAAGAAACAAACTCTCCACATAAACGAAAACGCCTTTTTCATGATGTGAATGAGGATTTGAAACGCAAGAGGGCGCTGTAGGGTCACTAATGGGGACTTCGAAGGCAGGGTGAGACGAAATATTTTAAAAAATCTTTGAATCTTAAAAATTCTTGGTTTTATGATCACAGCGTTTAGTTTTAATTGTTGGGGCTAAACATGTAATGTAATGCAAAGAGGATTGAAAGATGTACAAATAAACGTTCCCCAAAAGCCTGTAGTATTTGATAAGTTTCTTCAGTCCAATAAATGCTCATCTTGAAAACAATATAAAATTTTAAAAAACAATATAAAAAGGTGTTTTTTCAGTACCTTGTCGATGTACTCAACGGAAAGCGTTGTTTTTAGCATATAACTTTAGCATATAACTTAATATCTTATTTCACTATGTTTCGCAATTTAAAACTTGAACAGTTTATCATTACCCTCATACCTCCTCTGTGGGTGGGCGAGTGTTTTTGACGTCACTTTGGGATTAAAAGGCCCACGACTGCCCCATCATTGAGCACTGACCCTTGGTCCAGCAGGAAACTTCTCTGGAAGAAGACAACACAGGCATAAAAATGAATAAAATTTGGATTCTGTGTCTTGCGGTGCTGATCATCACCATACCGTTTTCAACTCAGGTAGGCACTATGATTTTTTCATTTCTAGTCTTAGGTTTATAGAAAATGATAGAAGGGTTTTGTGCACTTAAATGTTGCGTTCGTATTTTACAAGTATAATTAATATGGTAGCAAAGAGCATCTACATGTAGATCCAGTGCTAAGAAATCACACTCTAACACGGACACAGTAAAATGTGAGCACTTTGTCTGACTTTTCTCTTTGCCTTCTTGTTTGGTGTAGAATAGCGATGCTCAGAAATCCAGTAGCTCAACATCCTCTAGTACCTCCACAAATTCCAGCGCTGTAGGATTGGGACCTGTGCCCACCACACTGTACCTGCTGATCCCTGCGGCCACCCTGGGCTTCATCCACAGTAGATCCTAAACTGATGGATGGAGAGCGTTCGCCATAGATGACCAAATGGACAGCCATTCACCCAAAGAGCAAACTTTTCCACAAATCTTGAAGTCAGAAGACGCCACAGCTCAAATTTTTGTAATGGATTTTAAGTAATGAAAATGAATAAAGTTTGGAGAATTTCTCCAAGAGGGATTTGTCTGGTTACACCTGTTTTAGGGAGCTTGAAAGACACCTGCATCTCAGGGTCCTGCTACTGGGCTCTTTGTTGTGTTTTGCTCCAAAGTCACTGTTTTAGATAGAGCTCACCTACTCAATGGCAAATTCTCTTGGTAGAGTTTGATTCTCCTATGCTCAGTATATGATTGAGATGAAGCAAGTTAAAAAACTCCATTACTTAAATCAGTAATCACTGTACATTTAAATTTGAGCACAATTTCCATTTCTGTAATGACATTGTGTACTACTAATTTTTAATTTTACTATGAACGTGATCTGTGAACTACATCTCAGAATGTGTCTGTACGCACAATTAAAATAGATGATTGTATATGTTTGTGTCATTTTTTCATTCAAATCAGTATTAATGTTTTCTCCAAAGATATATAATCAGAGTTTTGTAATAGTTTTTCCCCATGTGTTTTATTGAAGAATTAGATGAGTAGAGCCAACAACAAACCGAACAAAGCAACACAAAAGAGAGTTTTATAATAGTTTTAGTAAGGTAATAGGATGTAGAGTAGAAAATACAAGTATCCTAGATCGAAATCTATCGAGAATTTCTATTTTTCTATTTGACATTTTAAAAACAGCTTTAGAGATGAAGGCACTGTACTGATAGAGGATGTGATGCTCCTCTTAAACCAATGAGCAGGCGTTAAAACACGTCACACATCGATCACTGAGAGAATAAAACTCCCCTCCTGTCCCGCATCACTGAGCACAGACTCTCTGACCCACAGAAAACATCTCTGGAAGAAGAAGAAGAAGGCGGCATAATCATGAATAAAATACTGGCATTGTGCATTGGGTTACTGGTTATAACCTTACCGGTTTCATCTCAGCAGGTAGGCACTGTGATTTCTTTCACTCTTGCCTTACAAATTTTTCTATCTTTCTTATTTATTCTTTGATAATTTTGTTTTGTAATTTAATTTTTAAGAAACTTTTACATTTGTTAATTATTAGTTGCATGTACATGCGAAATGTTGATTATACAAGAAAGGTGTGTCATCAGTTATCTTTATACCATGTAGATGCAGAAGCACGGGTGGATTTTGTCTTCTCTACTTAACATGATAGAATCTAAGTTCATTTTAATATAATTGTAATTGTATAATATAATATGTAAATATAATTTGTTTTAATACTAATACCAACAAAGTGCATTTTAAAGCAGCTTCTCAAAATAAACTTTAAATTGACAGACTGGTTTTTTTTAAAAAGCGGTTAACCTACAGTGGGCGTTGTGTGGTAACATCAAAATTAACTGGGTCTAATTAAATACTATATATATATATATATATATATATACATAGATAGATAGATATGGCTGTATCAGCCTGACTAAACTTGGTTACAGCAGAAAACATCATTTGTAACGGTCTGATCAGGCAGAAATGAATCTTTAAGGCAGCCTAGCAACTGTACTTTTCTACTTTTAAAAGTGCACATAATACAGTAATATAAAATAATCTGCTTATTTATTCTCATTTTTTTTTCATGTTGGTGTAGGTAAAGCCTACAGTCAAACCAGTTAGCCATGCCGCAACTGAGGCTAAGCCTCAGGCCAATGCTGCAGGCTTGGGTCCGCTGCCCACCGTGCTGTGCCTTCTGATCCCAGCAGCCACCCTGGGCTTCATCCACAGTAGATCCTAAACTGGCTGGAGAACGTTTAGATGACCAAGAGGAGCAAAGATAGCTAGCCAGTCACATGAAGACCAAACTTTTCCAAAATTCTTGAAGATAGAAGACCCAACAAGAACAACTCAACAAGAAGATGCCACAACAACTCATGTTTTTTTTTTTAAATAATAAGAAAAACTGGGATTTAAAGGAAAATTTCCACTGTATCCTGTACCGATGGTCCTCCAAACCCCAACCAAACCACACCATCAAAATCTTTGTTGTGTTTTAGCCCTGCTTTAAATTGGTCTCATCATGTATGAATCTGATCGCTGTAATCCGCCTTCTCCAAAATATTTTTGTACTAACTGTGATGAACTAGTAATGATTAAGAATGTGTCTATATGCACAATTAAAGTGGATGATTGTATATGATTGTGTGTGTCTTTTTATCCAAATTCAAATTAACGTGTTGTTTTTAAACATGCTATAATCAGATTTTAATTTATGCGGTAATATTACACAAGATTGACATTTTCTAATTAATCTTACATTGTCAATACAATTAGTGTGATCTTGACTTTGAAATCTGTTTGGCGCACATGTGTTTACACTGTAAAAAATAACTAGCTGAGAAAACGTAAAAAAATAACGGCAACTTGACGCAGTAAGACTTTTAAGTTCTCTCAACAATCGTATTTTAGTTCTTCTCAGTAAAGATACTTTGTTTAGCCAATGTAAATTTGTTTGTTCATGCAATGCTGATTGGCTTATTTTGCGAACAGAAAAAGTCTTGTCACTGAAACAACAATTAATGTCGTTGAGGTCATTTATATTTTTCTGTTTTCTGGAAGAAAAGAGAATGTTGAAAAAGTCACCACATTATCGATTTTATGTTTATTTACGAATGACAAACCTTAATGGATAACTTAGTCTAATATGTAGATAATATTGTCTTTGCTTGTATGACAAATTACAAGACTAAGATATCTAGGAAATGGATACAAGTGGCTGAACTTTCTCTAGGCCTCAAAACTAGACACAAACCTGGCAATCAATAAATGTTAAAAAGATGAGCTCTTTACATCACAGTACAACAAATAACTAACAATAATGACAAAACAACAAAAAAGTTGAAATTAAGTTAATTAATCATATAAAAGTAACTGCATAATTTATTCATGCTGCAATGCATGCTAGGAACTCACAAAGCCTTAAAATTTCAACAATATGAAATTCTTTGTTCAGACAACTGTGTTGGGAGAACATTTGGGGTAATTTTGTTGGTCTGACAAGGGTTTTTATGTAGTTTCAAGAAAATAGCATTTTAGTACTTGAGACTCAAAAAGTTTCGTAAACAGGAAAATGTGCAGTTGCATTTTTTACAGTGTAGAGGAAGGAAGGTATATGTGTGCAATCTTTCAGATTTAACAACGGAACAAGCAGGTTACAAATATCTGTCAGCTACAGCAGTGTAAAAGACAATGTGGTTTCACAACATCCAGCTAGTTCAGTTAAAACACTCACACAGTTCTGTAAGCACCACACAGAACAGTAAAAAGTTACTCAGACAGACCACCACTCAGATCAGAATCAGTTTGATTGCTCAGGATTCAATTCATTTGACATTAAAGGATCAAAAATGCTCACATGACAAAAGCTGCCATTTTTCTGGCAATCATTCAAGGATTTCAGCAGCTTTTCTTTTTTCACTTGCCCACATCCTTCAACTCTGAAACAGATGTTTCCTTTTTTTGCAATTTCTTTTGTATACTCACTTCAATCACACTTCTTTCTCTCTATCCAGGTTGAAACATTATTTCAAACTATACTCTTCCGTTTTATTGAATTACATTTCTTACACTTAAGCTCAATTAGCAGCTGGCCTGCAATCTTATTTTAAATAAGAGTTTCTGTAACTATGTGATTATTTGTGAAAGAAATAGTAAGTAAACACATTGAGTAAGCTGAAGTAGAAAAATAGTATTTTCTTGAAAAATTTTCTTTTGGAGAAAAAGTTTACCTTAAACAGTGGTTAAGGTCGGTTTTGAGATGATGATGTCTTTTTTCCATGGATGTAAGACCACATTAGAGTCAGCTCACCTGAAACTCAAACAGGGAACAAGTACTTTAGAAGTGTGTTTGTGAGAGACTGCATTTGTCTTTTCATATTAGGTGAAGGACAAGTAACCCTCCTGGGTTAACAGCAGGCCTCTCAGTAAACATTCCCAGACACTCTTGAGATGTTTGGTAAATAAATGCAAGTCTTTATTGTCTGAGGTTTCGATTACTCTGGGTCATTTCAAGTAAAGACTGTATAGTTTCTCATAATGATCCCATAGGGGCCAAACTGATGGTAAACAGAATGTCTCAGCCGTGTTGAATATTTACAGTAAACATACCTGTTTGCTGCTCATAAATGGCTGAGATTGTTTGATTTGATGTGTATGTAATATATAATAAGCACAAATAATATAAATAAGTTCAACTTTGCCTTGGTAACTAACTGAAATAAGTTTAACTACTTAATACTGAAATAAAAATAAAGCTATATAGATATATTTAAAGGAACAAAAACTAATAAAAATGACAAAAGCACACAGAAATACTAAAAATGTTAAAAATCTAAAAATGAAAGCTTCAAATTAATACTTTAATAGATAATAAAATAGTATAATAATAGTAAAACAACACTTCTAGATTCTATATTTGAATACATTTTATGAAGAAAATAATGGTATACTGCAGTAAATGCACAATATTCCTTCGTCTGATAACAAAACAAGTAACGTGTGACATTTTGGGCCCTCACATGATCTGATCTAAGTCAGATCATCATGTCTGAAACGCTCTTGAGAATAAACCAGAATAATAAGGGTGTTTTGTCCCTGAGCTGAGAGTACAGACCAGCATCTATACCTTCTCTACCTGACAGACATGAATGAGAGCGTCTGTAACCCTTCCTCTATCTCTTTGAAGCTATCTCTCAGTCTGTTGTGTAAATGTGAAAGCAGAACACTGTTTGTGTTGACTGAAGTTATCAATAACGGCCTTGAAAAGTTTCTTTATTCAGAGCATCGTTACGTCAACAGTTCTGCTCATTTATTACAGACCACCTCATGGGGCCCCAGGTGACCATCAGCCATAACTTCTTTTCTTACAGAGATTGCCTCTTTCTCTCTCTGTCTTTGTAACCTACTTTCTGCAAAGAAGTGAAAAGAGAAAAGATGGTTAATGGTTTAATGTGGTTTAATGGCAACCCACCCGCATCCAATTTCTTTTATATGCTTAGGTGGTGTGTGGCTATCCAAAAACCCACAGAAGTGGCTCATAACACCTACTCTGAGTATCTTATTTGTATTTATCAGTCATTTGTAGCTCCTCTCTGAGAACAGGCCTATTTATACCAAGGATGATAACTGTAATGATACCCATAAAGCTTTCATACTCATTCTAATTCTTTGAGAATAGCACAGCTGTGAAATTAATGACACAGATGAATTATATCATTGGAATCACTTGAGCATTTAAAATGGCAGATGACTTCTTAGCGTGCGCTTAGAATGAACAGAATGTTACTGTGCATTGGTGTGAATTCTAGTTAGCGTTATAGTTATTGTTCTTGTATGAAAGGGACACGAGGTGTAAAAACAAATAGAACCCATTATAATCAATGATGTTGTCTAGATGTGCCGCATCGCGCGCCTATTCTGTTTTTAACACACTATGCATGCTTGCGCTACTTCAGACAACAAGACAAATGGATTTGGAACATTCACTTTGAGGCGTCTAGTGTAGATGCATACCATCAACGGAAGTGTCTGGTGTAGACAGTGCTAGTTACATGTAACATTAGTACTGATATAGGTCGATGTTATTAGCACAGTAACGTGTGAAGCACTGGCCACACAGGTTTTTTTTTAAATCAAGCCGCTTTCTGTTGTTCAAGCATGGCAAATTAGCATGACCAAAATCTGTGTGGAGAACTTTTTCACTCTCGGGTGAATGTTCCAATCACATGAATTCCTAGTGAAATGATTGTATTTCATCCATGAGAAAATAAATGTACCTTTACTGGAGAGGAGCTTATCTTCTCGATCAAACAGGTTTTTTTTTCCATTTCACTTACTGACATATTAAAAAAGAATCAGTTCACCATCTGTTCTACAGAAAACAGAACGTCAAGGTAAAGTGACATGTCTAAAAATATTACAACACTGATGACACTGATGGATGTGGTTTTGTTTTGGCCTGTTAAAAGTTAGGTACTAAATTGAGCCTCTGAGAAAAGAAGTGAAAAAAGCAACTGTTTGTTATGAATAACAGCTCTAAGGTATTGTGAGGCCATTGGGTTTAAATAGCCTTTTTTTTTTCCAAGCGGAATCCTTTTTTTTTTTTTTTTTTTGTTAATGTGCGACATTTGCGATTCATTAACCACTACAGTAAATAACTAGAAGTATAATAAAGTTCAGTAAACTATAAAACTGTTTGCGCTACATATGATTCCAAAAATAAATTCTGTTAACAAACACCGTTTGCAATTTTAAGCAGCAACACATTAATGGAAGTGGCTAACAACAGAAGTCTCGCACATTCAGGTGAAAAACAGCCACATACCTCCCACTCCTTTATTCTATGTAAATAGTTTTATGTGTTGAATCTTAAGATAATAACTTAAGAGATATGTTGAATTATTCTTTATTAAGATTATTTATGTATTTGAAGCCCTTGTCTTTGTGTGTGTCTTTTGTTTTGTTTTTCCTTGAATTGACGAATATTTTTGTTGGAGATGCTGGAAATATGACATTTCATATCTAAAAGTTGTCAACTGTATCTCTTTTTTTATAATAACTTTTAAAAAATGGCCACATCAACTCCTACGTTGAGGGTAGCATCATATTTCTTTTATCACCTTTCCAAAAAAACTCGCCATATAAATAGAATCAAAGTTTTGAAAGATGCGAGTTGTGAAAATGATGTGATCTGATATTTATACAGTGTGCGCCATTGTAAAGTCTGTAAATTTATTCCTCACAGGCTCATTTTCATCCACATAAAATTTTGTCCAAATGTACCCATAACATGTGCATGTTATGTCATTAATCTCAGTTCAGAGGGAGATTATTTGGTTTCCTGTATTTCCCATTTAAAGCTGCAGTCCGTAACTTTTTTGGGTTAAAAATGATCCGAATTCAATATTTGAGAAAGTACATAACCAGCCAGTGTTCAAAACTATCGCCTTACTTTAGCCCAATCCACAACGGTTAGCTTATAATAATGTTTTCTAATTTGAGGTTTTCGCGGGAAATTCGAGCATGGCACTGCGTCATTACGTCACGTCTGTAAACATAAAGTAGTTGTCCCGGCTACTAGGCTATATCACATGTGAGGATCCTGCAGGTGGCGGATCATTTATAGCCTTTTCTCACAGCAGCTAGAATAATTAAATTTATCATTTTGATGGCAGATTGTAATCCAGAAAGGATTATGTGTTTATGAAACACATGTGAATGAAATTAAATTATATTCCAGTTTTAAATGTGCTTCTGATTACAGATAGTCTAGGATTACACAAGATTTGTATTTTAAAGAAAACAAGTTGGAAGGGAGCATAGTTTGCTGAATGGGTTAAAAGAATTTCTTAATATGAAATTTGAATGGTATGACAATTAGAGATTAGACTGTACAGAAATTGAAATCTACACGCCAATACACACTATACTCATAGTCACGCAATGCTGATGTTGATAACATTAATAATTTGAGAACAAAGTATAACAGTGATAATACTTTGCACAGTTAGATGTGATATGAGCTAACTGATCTTTAGATTAAATCACCATTGGTAGCACGATTTATTGTAATGCTTTTTTCCTCAGTTGGGCAGAACAAACGTGGCAGACAGCAGATGGCAATATACGGTGAAAATTCTTATTTGGGTCATATATTCCAAGACATAGGCTAGAATCTGTGATTGCGAAGCACAGTAAACATCCACACCGGTGCGGTGACTGACAGCTACACATTCACCTCAAAACATTAGATTCATCTGCGCTGGAGCTGTGCCAGAACACCGGATCACAACCCCACGCACAGAAGATAATTCCGCAAGAAACTGCAATTCCAGGATTTCAATCAAAGATGGCAACAAAGAGGCAAAACTTACGGACTGCAGCTTTAAATAAAAAAGATCTAGGAAGCGGCAGAACAGGTTTTTGTGTCTTAAGTCCAGTGTGGCATTAAAAACTACTGTATGTGATGTGTTGTTTTGTGTGTGCGTGTACATTTGAAGGGCCACAGATGGCCAGTACATTCGGTGGGGATGGAAATGAGTGCACTGCTTCACTGATTAAATTAGATCAGCTTCCTGCTGTGCTCCTGAGAGAATCACATTCAGTTGTGATGAACAATGGGCAGTCTTCCAGGACTAATGACTGAAGAAGTGCTGTACATGTCTTGGACCAGTGTGTGTCTTGTGGCCTGTCGTGAAGTCTGCTTTGGACTGTGATTTCATTAGCACCTATGTCTTTCTCTCTCTAGGCCGATGAGAACAGTTTTGACAGTTTGAACAGTTACTTCACAAGAGGCAGCAGCCAGAAATGGCAGATAAACAAAATATTAAGCAGCACAACTGTTTTTAACTTTGATATTAAAATGATTTATGAATGATCACGTGCCACTGAAGACTGGAGTAATTATGCTGAAAATTCAGATTTGCCATCACAAAATAACAAAATCTTGTGAATCGCAACCTGACCTTTGATGGAAAGACACCAGCTCCCTTTATTCAGTTAATAACCTTAGCCATGAAAAAGAAATTAGAAATAAGTTCACATTCTGTACATAACTGAAGCTCATTTCCGGAAAAAAAGGCTGTTGTCATTCGTTAGCAACAGGATGTGTGCACTTTCAGAGCATGGGTAAACTGTATATCACAATTGCGGTTTTGTGCTTTGGTTGTCATGCAAACTGTGCAAACTGTGGATTCAGTAATGTTCTTCTAGAAAATTACAACCATTCTCTCAGACTACAAGTTACCTTCAACTATGGTGTAAGGTTTACATTAGGCCATTTTTAAGATCACAGTTTATAACACAATGCTATGTTTAATGGTTTAAAATAATTATATATACCTGATTTATTAAAATCTGAATTGCCAATTACCAACTACGCTTTATTGTCCTCACAATGTTTACAAATAAAATTACTGTTACTGTTTCTTGCCTTTTTTAAATATTATTACTAGCCAGTTTAAGTCCACTGCTGCAGAATAAATGTAAGTTGTATTTTGAGAAAATGAAGAGACAATGAATCATACAGACCACAGTCCAAAATAGAGATAGTCTCATGCAGATTCAGGGTGCGCTCACACAGCATTCACACCTATATTCTCACTTCTTATGCACCTAGACACCAAATTTAACCCTCATAGGTTTCATTTCCTCTAAACTCTACCCAATGTGTCTTTGCATTTTGGTTATGATCCTATTGTATGTGTCCTTACTGATCGGTCCAACTCTCTCTCATTTGAGTCTCCATGCAAATGGATCATTGGAAAGTTGACTTGTTGTTCCATCCAGTGGGCTACTGTCAACAACTTCCAGTCCTGTAGTGTCTGACCAATCAGCTGCAGGCCGATGGGAAGACCTCGGTGTGAGAGGGCTGTTGGTACTGTGACAGCAGGTAAACCTGTGATGGAAAAAGTGTGAAGATTATGTGCTGTAAATACACCGAATACACATTTGCAGGATTTATTTTGGCTTAGAAAAGATCAGAAAAAGATGAATGAACTTTGGTTTTGTTGGTTGGTTCATTGATCCATTAAAGCTCAATTGTAAATTTGTTTATGCTACTTTAGGAAAAAACACTGCTGTACTCAAAGGGTCACATTTAGCTGGAGGCCACATGCCCTTCTTGGTTGTTGTTGCCATGCAAAACTCCCTGACTGACCTCAGGAAAGTAAATTCGCCTGTCAAATCAGGTGATACAAATCACATTTGCACAGGTAAACCAGATTAACCCTCAAGGACATGCAAAGGATGCAACTCTATGGAACCTTCTTGGAATTAAACGGAGTAATTTCTCTCTCAAATCCACTTCCTGTGCATACCTGCCATGTTGACAGGTTGGGTGAAGACATCCTCCTGAGCACTGCGTGTTCGGTTGTCTTCCTGTATGAAGTCAGAGTAGCGTGCTGCATCGCTCAGCGTTGTGGGTGTCAGGAGAACATCTATGCCAGAGCGGAACATGTTTTTAAAATCTTCAGCGATAAGACGCCGCATTTGTTGAGCTTTCACAAAGTAACGCTCGTAGTTCCTGAGAAGAGAGGGAGTGAAATGTGAAGATTTGAAATGCTGATATCTGTAACACCTCTATGAGAGTAAAACCAAGACAAAAATCTTTGTAACTTGAAAATAACACGAAGATATCGTGGTACAATTTTGGAAGTGCTACTTGTTTTTAGTCAAGTAAAGCAAAGTAAAATAAAATAAAATACAGTGCAACCTTACAGCATTGACTTCAAATTTTCAGATTTCTGAAATCACTGTGTAATTGATTGATATTTCTTTCTGGCAGACAATTCCTAATCCAAATTACTTGAAGAAAGAGCATGTTACAATAACTTCAGGTATCTAAGGCTCAAATTGAGAACTTATGTACTACTGTTGTTGGTAAGATTTTGAAACAAGTCTCTTATCTTCACCAAATCTGCATTTATCTGAACAAAAATACAGTAAAAAAATATTGCAAAATATTATTACAACTTAAAATAACTGTTTTCTATTTTGATATATTTTAAAATGCAATTTATCCCTGTTATGACAAAGCTGAATTTTCAGTAGCCATTACTTCACTCTTCACTGTCACTTTAGTTAATCAATGTAATGCATCCTTGCTAAAGAATTATAGTAGAAGTATTAATTTATTTAAAAATAATAGTAGTAATAATAATAACAATCAGTAACACTTTACAATAAGATCCTATTAGTTAATGTTAGTTAATGCATCAATGCATTAAATATCAATGAGCAATACATTTGTAATTGTATTTATTATTCTTTATTAATGTTAGTTAATAAAGATGCAAATGTTCATTGTTAGTTCATGTTAGCTGAGGTCCATTAAATAATATAACTTTTGATTTTAATGATGTATCAATGTTAAAAAATAAAATTAATGAAGATAATAAATGCTTTAGAAGTACTTAACTAAGGTTAATAAATGGAAGCTTACTGTAAAGTGTCACCATCAAATCTTGCTGACCCCAAACTTTTGAACAGTTGTCTAACTATAAAAAATAATGTGGTACCAATGCAGTAGTAAAAATGAAGTTTTGTTTTGAGAAGTGGTCAGAGCTTAGGGGTAAGCAAGCGTAAGCTACTTACAACACAGTTTACCATGTTTTTGTACATCTTAAAGATGAATGCCTGTGAGAGAGGCGATAAAAACTATGAATAAAGTACACATTTTAAAAGGATCTGAGACAATGATGGTTCTCTTTTTGAGGCTCTCACGATTTCAGAAGGAAGTAGTTTCCGGAGAGGACTCTTCGGCGAACCACATTGTTGAAGCCTTCATGTCGTGTGGTGGCGTACATGGCATCTGTGGAGCTGTCGACTTTACTACGATGGCCTGAGGTGATAAAAGGGACATTTTCAGAAACACAGCACTGTTCAAAACTCAAATGGAGATGTGAAAATTTTAGTTTGTAGTTGTAGCTTTAAAATAACATGCATGTATGTGCATCATGTGCTAGGTGACAGTTTTAGACATGTTTAAGCTTTACGCACCATATTCAAGCCCATCGAAACGTGCCATGTTGGATGCAACTTCACAGCAACACAGGACGTGGTAACAGACGATGGAGTGCTGTGTGTGTGGCAGAGATACTTCTTGTACCCGCGCCCCTGCCTGCTCAAACATGGCTGCGACTCGACTCCACTGGGCCAGAGTGTCTTTACACAGGCCCGGGGCGTGATATTCCTAAAATCATAGAAACTCTATTACAGTATCATACAAACATAGGTTAATCTTACAATAGCTATGTTTCCATCCAAAGTTTCGAATTAAAGTTATGCGCAAAATTGGAATATCGCATAAAACAATTGTGAATAAAGCACCGTTTCCATCCAAAAAATCAAAGAGAACAAAATCGTCACTTCCTGGTAAACTGGCACTATTACTAAGAAAACTAGGAGAAGCCAATGAATATAATAATTTTCTATGATAAATTACAGAGCAATCAGACGAAACAATAAATGCGGTCATTGCTTTCGGAGGCAGATGCCTGTTGTTTGGTTACACAGTTGTGTAAGACAATTATACAGAAATACTTTGACGACAGACTTTGCTCAGGCATTACAGAATGACCATAACAACATACAGATGCTGCGAACGAGATCAGTCCGCTGGTTAGTCAAGTTATCTTGTCTCATAGCGCAAATTCAAATTACTTTTCCAATGCGCATGGAGGAATTTATTTGGTAAATGTGTTTCCATCGTAGATATGTGCATTTTTTCTTATCAGATAAAAAGTTTATCCTACTCAAATGTGCACATAAGTTTTTTATGTGTATTTTTTTAATTTATGCGCATCTTGGCATTTCCATCCAGTGGTTTTTTTATGCGATATTGAAAAATGTGCATAAAAATAAGTGGATGGAAACAGAGCTAATGAAATTTATGGGTCACATTCCACCCAAAACCAGAAAAAAAGCTGTCAATTTTTATGACATTATTATTTTGTCATCACATTATTGTGCCCTAAATTCTCCTTACTGTAAAAAGAAAAGAAAAAAACAGTATACAATAATGTCAATTTTATTATTATATTATAGTAATCCTGCTTGGATTCAATGATTTGTTTTAAATATGAAGCAGTATGAATTAAATTGAAGTGAAATAATTATTACCATGATATATATGGAAGATGTAATTTAAGCTTTCAAATTATAACATGCTACTAAGGCATAATGAAATAGGCTTAACTTTCTTCATGCAAAATATATTTAAACGCTTATTTATAAATAATCATAAATATTAATATTTATTAATTAAATAATAGTAGTAGTAGTATATTTATATTTAATGCCATGTTAGCATCTTAGGCTGTTTTCATGGCAAAAATACAAGTATAACAAATACAATAAAAACCAGCAAACAAACAAGCAAGTTATATTACACAAGATTTCTGACATTAACATTTGATAAAGATTCTAAAACTTTTCTGGCAAAATTATACTAAATAATTCTTTAAGTGATTTCACTTCGTAAAAGAGTTTTCTACATACATTAAAAGCGGGACAGTCCAATAAAATATGTTTGACAGAAAGGGGAATCTTGCTGAACATGCATTGAGCAGGGTCTTCATCTTTAAGCAAAAATGCAGTCTTGTATGACCTATGCGACTTCTGGTAAATACCACTTGATCAAATCTAGTTTTAAAAGAGATTAAAAAGCTGTTTGAAATTTCCGGAAGGATTTCATGTAATTTATTATTTGTACATTTATCCCACTCTTCTTGCCACTTATTTAATATATAATGATTATTAATTAAATAATGGATGCATTTTAGGTCAATATTTCATTTCAATAATTGTTAAATTTTAATTTGAACCTAAAAATAGATTTTCACTTTAATTATAGAAGTATAAAATTTTGTACATATAGTAATATAATTTGTAAAAACAATGCTTGTTGAATCTTTGCATTACCAGCCTAGACCCTTCTGCTGTTAACCACACTAAGCTGCTGTCACCCAGTGGATGGATTGAATGCAACTGTACCTTTGGTATGCCGACACATATGTCTCTAATGTCAAAGTGTTCAGGAAGGCTGGGTGGAGTGCTAGGTGCCTGGACAGTTGTTGAGTCTCTCTCATCTCGGCCCTGCAGAATCCCTAAAAAACAGAATCAATCAAAAACATAAAGTACAGATTTAAATCAGTGACCCTCATATATTAATCTCACACTCAAGCAGATTGCATACTCAAGACAGTGGCAGCATCATGGACACTCCTGGTCATGATTCCTGGCACATCCATTGAGTTCACCAGAGGGATGAGTCCGTGACGAGAGAGCAGGCCGTAAGTGGGTTTCAGAGCCACGACCCCACAGAGAGAACCAGGGTTTCGTGTAGAGCCTCCTGTATCAGATCCCAAGGCTCTAAGAGAAAAGACACGTGGAGCACATTAGATATATAATATATACAAATATCATCTGAAGCCTCACATAATAATGTGTTTTTTACACACATAACTCACAATGTGTACACAAACACCTCAAATGCAAAGTACAACATTGGTAAATAATTACATTTTGCTCAATTAGCCACCAATAAAAGGGCATAAGGAGCAAAATTAGAAATGTGTTATTTTATGTCTACATCTTGAATTATATATATTAATTCAGATGTAAAGAGAACTATTCCTTTCCCTCCCTTAATTGTAGCTTGCGTGACTTTATAGTTTACACTTACAGGAAGCTGGTGAGAGACGCCACTGCTGCAGCACTACCTCCTGAACTTCCTCCTGTGATTGCCCAGTCAGAATCTGGATCTTCCGTGCTCTGCTCACGGTATAGGCTTGTGTAGCTCCATGGGTTACGAACTGGACCAAACACCCCATCTGTACTTCCAGCTCTTAAGAAAGATAGAGTCGCTCAGATGTGCACCATACATAATCTATTGGTCTTTACAAATGATTCGTACTACAGTTCAAATATTTGGGGTTGGTAAGTTTTATAATCTTTTTAAAGAAGTCTCTTATGCTCACCAAGGCCGCATTTATTTGATCAAAAATACAGTAATATTGTGGAATATTATTACAATTTAAAATAACTGCTTTCAAATTGAATATATTTTCAAATGTAATGTATTCATGTAATGGCAAAGCTGAATTTTCAGCAGCCATTACTCCAGTCTTCAATGTTACATGATCTTTCAGAAATCATTCTAGTATGCTGATTTGGTGAAACATTTCATAACAGGGGTCTTAGATGAATAGTGAAAGTTCAAAGAACAGCATTTATTTTTTAAACATTATAAACTCCTTTACAGCCACTTTTGATCATCCTTGCTGAGTAAAAGCATTAACTACTGTTACAAACCCCAAACTTTTAAAAAAGTGTGTGTGTGTGTGAGTCTTACCCCATTGCAAACTCATCCAAATTAGTTTTTCCAACAAGAACTGCTCCTTGATCCAACAGCTTCTGCACAACTGTAGCATTGAATGGAGGAGCATAACCTACAAATCCAAACAGACAAAATAAGATATTCACAAATCATCCGTGAAACGTTAAGTTTTCTATGTTTCAGTTTTGCATTAATGCACTTTCTTAGCTGACCTTTAAGCATGCTTGAAGCACAGGTGGTCTCAATGTTTTCCGTGCAGAAGTTGTCTTTCACTGAGAAAGGAATGCCGTCCAGGGGACCAAGAGGTTTACCTTACAAGAAAATACATGGAGCACATGAAAATTATTATTCAGCCATGAAAGATTTGTACACTTTATGTGACGCGCACACACACCTGTGCTGAGCCTGTTGTCTGCTCTCTGTGCTTGCTCCATAGCTGTCTCCTCTGTAATGGTGATAAATGCATTCAGGTAACGTGTCCTTTGTATTTGGTTGATGCATTTTCTGCAGAGCTCCGTGGCAGACACCCTCCCATCCCTCAGTGCCTGGGACACCTGAAGAAACAGTTAGGCAGGGGACATTTGACTTTTTTAAACATTTACAGTGTATTGTAGGTTTAGTAGGTAGATATATAAAAGCCATTTGTATATATTAATCTAAAATAAAAAATACCTAATTACAAAAACAGCTTAAACTTTTCGACTGGCTTTACTGGTCTCCCTGCCTTGTCAGACTGGTTTATTAGCTGAATTATGAGGAAGTTTTGTAAGTTTTGTAAGTTATGTAACAGCGTGCCAAAAAAACAGTGCGGTGAATGTTTATAAGGTCTAATTTTTGGTTACGAGTAAGCTGTTTAGTTAATTAAGGTTAAAATAAAGACAGACCTCTCTAATGGACAGGCCGAGCATCTCTGCCACCGGACGAAACGCCGCACTGGAGGCTGACATGACACTTCCCGTTGACCTCGCTGACGTCCCATCATCTCTGCTCTCTGATTGGTCAATCAAAGGGCGCTGCTGCATGTGATTGGCTCATTTTGTCGTGTGAAAGTTCACCGGTTTGTTTTGACTTTGCAGGACACGAGATGCGTTTTCGCTGAACTTGAGAGTGTTTTAAAGCAGTTATAGCTTTTATTTATAACTAATGACGGGTTTATGACACCGTAAGAGAGACTGTCAGGAGGAGCGCTTTGGATTGTTTTAGACTGCGCAAACATGCTTATGTGTAGACGGTGGTTGGTGTGCTCGCTGAGGGGTCAGTATAGGAGTTTGAGTTTCTCAGCCTCCCGCAGGAGTGTTATGCCCGCATGGGTCATCGACAAATACGGGAAAAACGAGGTGTTGAGATTCACCAAGAACGCAGCGCTTCCGATCATCCACTATCCCAATGAAGTGATCGTGAAGGTGCACGCTGCGAGTTTAAACCCCATCGACATCAGTATGAGGGGTATGTGACTGTGATTTATATGTGCAGTTTCTTTTTGTGCCATTTAAAAAGGAATGTATGAATCTTGGATGGTTCAGAAAAGTTTCTTATGACAATGAGTGGCATGACCATATTTCTTAAAGAAAATGTTTGAACTATGTCATAATTGTGAGTTGCCCAGTCATTATGAGCTGCCATTATATCACCATCACCATATCACCATGTTACAGTCATGTTGCAGGTGTTCTTTATATAGCCTACTATTATATTATAGTTTTAAATTTCATATTCATTTTAGTTCAATGTTTAGTAATTTTTGTTATGTTTTTGCCATTTGTATTCATTTTTCTTTTCTTTTTTAAAAAAAAATTGTATTATGTTATGTGATTTTCCTATTTAGTTTTTTACATCTGTTTAACATTATACAATATATTCATATATTGTCGGATATTAATAGACCAATCAAAACCAAGTTTTCCTGAAATCCCTAAACCTCAATGTTTCAAAACACCTTAGCAACACCCTAGCAACTACCAAGAACACCAGCATCTGCATAGCAAAAAGCTTGTTGATCAGTTTTGCGTGATCAAGCACTACTTGAGAAATGGTAAAACTGTAGATGAACAGATTTTCTAAACGTTAAGATGTAGTGTTTCAGAGGACGTATGCAGGTGTAGTTTTGTTTTTCAAACATTAAAAATCTTTACTAAAAATCTAAATCTGTGTTCTTTACGAAACTGCCTTAAATGTACAGAGTGAATTCATCCTCACCTTAGCACCAGTTTGCCTATATGCAAAGTCATGTAAAAACAAACCACTTTATTGTGTTATTGTGTAAGAATGAGTCACAAGGCATGTTGGGATCAGCCTACACTTCTCTTTAACCCTAAAAGACCCAAATATAGAAAAACCTGTGAAAAAATTCTTTCACCTTTTAAATGTTGTAGGCGGCCTCTAATACAGAAATACAGTGCTGCTTGAAAGTTTGTGAACCCTTTAGAATATTCTATATTTCTGCATAAATATGACCCAAAACATCATCAGATTTTCATATAAGCCCTGAAAGTAGACAAAGAGAACCGAATCAAACAAGTGAGAGTAAAATATTTCCTTTGTCATTTATTTATTGAGAAAAATCGTCCAGTGGTACATATCTGTGCATTGCAAAAGTATGTGAATCTTTGCTTTCAGTGTCTGGTGTGACCCCCTTTTGCTGCAGTAACTGAAGGTAAAGATTCTTGTAAATGCTGGTCAGTGCTGCACAATAACATGTAGGAGTTTTAGCCCATTCCTTAGTGCAGAACCACTTAAACTCTGTGATGTTGGTAGGTTTCCTGCTATGAACTGCTTGCTTAGGTCCTTCCACAACATTTTAATTGTATTAAGGTCTGGACTTTGACTCAGCCATTCCAAAACATTAACTTTGTTCTTTTTTTAACCATTCTTTGGTAGAGTGACTTGTGTGCTTGGGGTTGTTGTCTTGCTGCATGATCCACGTTCTCTTGAGACTCTGTTCTTAAACAGATGTCCTGACATCTTCCTGTAGAATTTGCTGGTATAATTCAGAATTCATTGTTCCATCAGTGATGGCAGGCTGTCCTGGTCAAGATGCAGCAAAACAGGCCCAAGCCATGATACTACCACCACCATGTTTCACAGATGGGATAAGATTCTTAAGC